>CM031960.1:32622252-32887252 GCA_018749465.1 Paracanthobrama guichenoti
GAAGCTCTCTCACTCTCTGATGGCAGGCTGCCCAAAGATACAGATGCAAAAAACAACATGTCCTGAGATCTAACTGCAATGTTATATTGTATTATGAACCAAAATTTTAGCCTCCAAGGTTGATTTAAATGGCAAACTTTGCCTTTCACATTAGTTTTTTCTATTCATATGTTGGTGTTATTGTTTAAAATCTGCTGTCTAGTCTGAGTCTTAATTATTTTCCAGGAAAGTAAAATTGTGCGGTTTAGATTAAGCGGTTTAAAATCTCTGATTTGAGTTGTTTGGGGAGTGAGTCTATATTATTATTCATTATTTTTGTTTGAAACACAAAGCTTTTGTATTCTAATGGTTCCTTGAATAAAGAAGATGTAATGTCAAGCCATCTGCCAGATATGTGACCGTAGTGCATAATTATTTAATAGTCTAAAACTCAACCTTATGAAAGCATACTTTGCCTTTAGACCGTATAATGATAAAATATGGTTTATAATATTAGAGCTGCAGTTGTCACAGCTGGCTGATGCAGAGAAGAAAATAAAGCTGGATCTATTCAGAACCGCATTCTATATTGACACACTCAAAAAGTTACAAAACACTCTCAAGAAAACATGGACAGGTCCAACCAATTTAAAAAAACAACTGAAAGTCCAACTGAAACAGACCAAATGTGACAGAGCAGTATGAGTTTTTCCACAACTCTTTCATGTGTATATACCTATATACACTCACCTAAAGGATTATTAGGAACACCTGTTCAATTACTCATTAATGCAATTATCTAATCAACCAATCACATGGCAGTTGCTTCAATGCAAACAATCTCCTGAACTCCAAACTGAATATCAGAATGGGAAAGAAAGGTGATGTAAGAAATTTTGAGCGTGGCATGGTTGTTGGTGCCAGACGGGCCGGTCTGAGTATTTCACAATCTGCTCAGTTACTGGGAAAATGCCTTGTTGATGCTAGAGGTCAGAGGAGAATGGGCCGACTGATTCAAGCTGATAGAAGAGCAACTTTGACTGAAATAACCACTCGTTACAACCGAGGTATGCAACAAAGCATTTGTGAAGCCACAACACGCACAACCTGGCGGATGGGCTACAACATCAGCTTTCAGCACCTTGTTGAATCAATGCCACATGAAATTAAGGCAGTTCTGAAGGCGAAAGAGGGTCAAACACAGTATTAGTATGGTGTTCCTAATAATCCTTTAGGTGGGTGGTCCTTATTTTTGGACTTTTGAAATATTCTGCTCTCACCTGCCCAGTCAACTCCCTTTCATTAGAAATGGTAACAAACCAAATTTCGCTGGGATTGGTAACTATGTTTGGGATGTGCTCAACAAAATAGAAATGTTGTCTTAATGGCCATAACAGCAAATTAGTGAATTAGGTTAAAAACGAGAACAGTGTAATTAGTAGAGCTCCTTTATGGTCTGCACTGCTGCTTCATGCCTTACTGTACCCCTTTTTCCCATTCAGTGCGGACGTACTCAAAGAACATTGTCAATGAAAGTAAATGGGGAAAGTGAAGGGGAAAGTTAACCCAGACTTAAAGGGGTCATGAATTGAGAAATCAACTTTCCCTTGAGCTTTTGATATATAAAAGGTCATGGTAATATAAGAATATCCTGTAAGTTTCAGAGCTGAAAACTTCCTTGTTAGTCAAAGAAAAGCTTTTATTGACACCAGGCCCAGCAAACAATCGATCTCAGAATATGCAACACCTTGAAGTCATCGTGTGGTGAAATAACGCCTCAACACAAGATGAACAACGCCTGATTCTATAGCCCTGCCCACTGACTCGTGCCTGACATGTCAGGCCTACATAGAACTAAACCAGATCGAACTTCTAAGCAATAAACATACCGCATAAGCTTCATTCGGTTTCCAATATTATGAATGCATGGATGAACTTTATTTTTAATGAAGATCCAGCTCATGTGGGGAAGACATTGCGTGTTTGTTCCTTCATTTCTGATCATGGATTCGTTTGTAAACGAGACTGGATTTGCAGACAGTATGAGATTACATTAATGAATGAAGCAACACACTAATGTGAGTAAAACTATTTTTTTATATGTGATGGTACTGCATTGTTATAGATTGTTTGACATCTATTGTGTGTACGTGTCTAACAGAACATACCTTAGCACGCTGTCAAAGGCTGGAGAATCCTTTATTTGTGGTGTTGTTGGTTCATTGCGATTCGGGATCAGACTCTGGTATGAATGGGCCAGGGCTCGTAAAGCCCAACATCCCGGGGCTATGTGTTTTCCAGACGGGCTATCAAAACTTATCTTAAATAGTGAAATAAGATTCCTTTCTCGATGTGTGTTGTTCACTCTCTTGATTTGATATTTGAAGGAAAAATACAATCGCGGAAGTTTTGATCATCCAGTCTGCAATGTACTTGGTGTGTGTGTGTGTGTGTGTGTGTGTGTGTGTGTGTGTGTGTGTGTGTGTGTGTGTGTGTGTGTGTGTGTGTGTGTGTGTGATGCACGGTTCACACTTATATCCACCGATCGGGCGGGCCAAGTATAAAAAAAATAACATTCCAATCAATCGCGGGTGGATGAGGTAAATCATTGTGTTTGTTTGATAAAGATATTTTGTGAGCCCTGCATGTGGGACGAATCATTCTGGTTGCCGTTTCTCCACACACTTTCAAAACAATTCCCACATCTACTTCAAAGTTCATGCACACGCATTAGTGAACGCATACACTGCAAACTGTGGACACACCTGGAGCAGTGGGCAGCCATTATGTGGAGCTGGAGAGCGACTAGTGGAGAGCTGCCTTGCTCATGGCACTCAAGGCCTCAGCCCAGTACTGTAATTGAACCTTTGGGTTACCAGTCGGACTTGCTAACAATTAGGCCACGAATGCCCCCATGGAAGATTACAACCTGATAGACTTATCCTTGCTTCCAAGCAAGTATACTTCATCCTGGTTATGCAAAGTGGCCATCTGATATCAGAAACAGTCAAAAGCTTATCAGTGAATGAAACCTAAGCTAATATCACATCAGATATTGAAGTACCTGTTGATTAAAAAGATGCATTCTTTGAGCATACCCTAATTGACAAATTATCTGGATGGTATTTTGCATACATTACATACTTCTAATGGAGAAACAAATTAGGGGTGAGAGAATTAGGGATTTCCACAAAAAAAAAAAAAAAAAAAAACAATAAGGGCCACCTTAATATATTGTTTGTTTGTTTGTATGTGTGTGTGTGTGTGTGTGTGTGTGTGTGTGGCAGGGTGCATTATCCTGCTGAAAGAGCCACAGCCACCAGGGAATACCGTTTCCATTAAAAGGTGTACATGGTCTGCAACAATGCTTAGGTAGGTGGTACGTGTCAAAGTAACATCAACATGGATGGCAGGACCCAAGGTTTCCCAGCAGAACATTGCCCAAAGCATCACACTGCCTCCACCGGCTTGCCATCTTCCCATAGTGCATCCTGGTACCATGTGTTCCCCAGGTAAGCAACGTACACGTAAAAGAAAACATGATTCATCAGACCAGGCCACCTTCTTCCATTGCTCCGTGGTCCAGTTCTGATGCTCACGTGCTGGTGCTTTCGGCGGTGGACAGGGGTCAGCATGGGCACCCTGACTGGTCTGTGGCTATAGCAAACGGTAATTAATTACTCATCTTTTATGGTTTGCTTTTTGTATAACAAAAATTATTTTGTTTTGTTTAGGCTACTTCTATGTTATGTTTCAGCATATAATACATATCTAATCAAATGCTAAAACTCTTCAGTTGTATTGACACATACATTTTGGAGGATTCCCCAAACCACCAGCACATAAAAACTCCTTGGTTTTGCACAAGATATAGGCAAAATTTTGGCTTCAAAACAGTAAAATTTATCAAAAGGCAACAAACAAAAGGGGCTCTATTGATTTTGTACCTATACACTCTTAGAAAAAGGGTTCTGTCTGGATTTTAGTTTTAATTCATTTTGTTTTGTTTTATTAGCATCTATATTACTAGGATATTGGCTGTGTATTAATACTTATAAAGCACATATTAATGCGTGACCATATTCTACATCCCAAAACCTACCCAATACCTAAACTTAACTACCTCACTAACTATTAATAAGCAGTAATTAGGAGTTTATTGAGGCAAAAGTCATAGTTAATAGTGAGAATTGAACCCTAATCTAAAGTGTGATCAAAAAGAAAGTAATCATTTAAGATTTGTATTCGTATATTGAACCTTTTTTTTTTTTTTTTTTTTTTTTTTTTGGCATAAAGGGTTCTTTAAAATTGAGTCAAGAACCCTAGGGATCTATATAGAACCCATTTTTTTTTTTTTTTTTTTTTCTCTAAAAGTGTACAATAATCATGAAATTTAATTATCAAATGTAAAAATCAATTTGTTTGCAAACCATTGCAAATATACTCCAACACAGCAGTCTGCTGATCCCTGTAAATCTCCCAGACTCCTTCAGTAATCAGCCCACTTGTTCAGTTATTATTGCATGCAATGATTTGCCTCTCTCACCTTTCTGATGGCCCCTCGAAGTACACGGTCAATGACAGCTGCTGAAGCAATGATCGACCATCCAAGTCTCACTGAGACCTTCAGTCATTTACTGAGCCTCCTGAAGAGATACTGACATTAAAATTGGTTATTGGGGATGGAGACAGTGTGTGACTCAGAAGCTGGTGACTGCCATTGTTCTTCAGAGCTTCACTGATGGTCAGGCCCACACTGCACCTACAAACTTTGACAGATTTCAACAGTATTAGAATGGCCATCATTCATAAAGTTTTAATGCAACTTTTGAGGTCACATGCTTAAATATTTAATAATTTGTTTATGCTTTCAGCTGCTAATGGGCCGTGTCCAAATATCCACCAAAATTCGATGATTGGCCCGCTTAACCCCTGTAAAGCCTGATATATGACGTCATTTATTATATAGTGAGGAAATGGAATAGTTTATTGAACCTTTAAACAAATATTTAAAAAAAGTGTTTTTTGCATATGTTATGTATCATATTTGATGTGCCAGGCTTTTATGCTCATATAGTGATATAGGAGAATATGGAGCTCATATTTGAGAAGGGAAAAATACACCTCTGCCCAAAATGAGCAAAAACAAATATGCAGTTTGGTGCATTAAAAAGATTAGATTCTGATGTATGTATATCAATGATATCTTTATAACAGTATTACTTATAAAATGCATATGAATATCAGTTATCATTCTAGATCTTCCATATGTCTTATTAAGATGATATTTAAATCCTTATGTTTATGATCAAAGCTCTGTAGTTTGTGGGTGGCAAAACATACAATACAATTATGAATAAAATCTTCCTTAAAAGCCTTACTCACATTTTAAAGGAACACACCACTATTTTTGAAAACAGGCTCATTTTTTCAACTCCCTAGAGTTAAACAGTTGAGTGTGTGTCCTTTTTATGTGACTTTATAAAGAATGATGTATAGATTATCAAATAAACTGTTTATCTGTGTTTAAGTTTAAGTGTTTGGTTTGAAATATAATTAACAATGTAAAAGTTATTTTGATAAAAATCATTAAAGATTTCACAGCAAAAATATGCATGTAGTGCTAAGTGAAGGGGGACATTTTTTGAATTATATAAAAGGCCTTTTAATGGCTAAAAGATGTATAAACTTTCAAACAGATGATGTTTTTAGCAAAGTTTTCATAATGTTTCATCAATGATAATTTAGAGGCATTAGAAATGTGTGTATCAAATATGATACAGTAGGCTTTATAGGCTTTACAACTCCTATGGAGGTGAAACCTTCAAAAAATAGATAGGCCTGTACTTGTTTTATATAAGAGCTAAACGAATATAATATACATTTTTTATGTTACCTTGTGGTTTGACTCATCAGACAGCAATTTGTGTTAACACTGAATGTGGTGCCTTTCAGGGCAGCAACAGCACTCAACTCTGGAGAGCATTAGAGGACATGCACTCAGCAGGTGAGCCATTCTTTCAAAAACATCTAGATTAAGCACAACTGCATGAAACTGAATGCAGTTATGTTTTTGAAAGTTGAACCATTGCCTTATTTGGAGTGTCTATTTACACCAAGTGCAAGTGCTATTTGCACTAGCTCCGCCTAACAATGCCTGGTTGGCCCAAACAAGATAAAAAAAACACCTATGTTTCCACATCTTTAGTGGTGTAGTCAGTAGAGTGTAAGGCTCAGGAATCTAGGTTTTGATCGAATCCACCTTTTGCCGAGCTCGCTCTTCTCCCTTTTCACATCACATATCACATTGGAAAGGCATTTACTTTCAATAAAATTCAATGTTTTTAAAGTGAAAATAAAGTGCCTAACAAAATGTTTAATAATAATAAAGAATGTATTGGGTAGGGTTAGGGGTAGGTGTAGGGAGGGCTTTTATTGTCCCATTAACTCTTTCCTTGCAAAAAGTTGCCATCCACCGCCAGGGTTTTTGATAATTTTCACAAAATGTAATGGCCCATAGAATATTTTGTTGTATGAATATCTGAACATGCAATATATCAAAAGAAAGAGCAGACGTTATGCTTTTAACCAAATAAACAAACAAACAAAAACATTTTATTCTAGCTTTATGCATTCCTTTTTTATCAACATAAGTGGTAATTTTGTGGTAAGTTTCACAAAAATTGGTAAGTTTTAAGGGTAAGTTTCATTAAAAGCAAAATTTTGAACAAAAAGCTGTGAAAAATCAAGTTTTTGTCAAAGACTACATCCAGATTCAGAACGATGATCACACACAGATGGAGTAGATCGAGTCCATCAACACCCCTAATGCGTGCACAGTCCTATAGCTCACCATGGGTTGACATTTCATTCAGTAACATTAGGCAGTTTTGATTTATATGATGTTTAATGTTGACGATCACGTTATTTTACATATGCATCTGCTTACATACGATCCCTGCGTCCCAATTCGTATTCTGTCCATACTAAATAGTATTCGATAAAAATAGAATTAGTATGTCCCAAATCATAGTATGTTGAAAAGAGTATTCCAAAGATACCCGGATGGTCTACTATTTCCGGTCAGAATTCAAAGTGCGGCTCGACGTACACTCTAGCGGCTGATATTACCCACAACCCATTGTGAGTTGGACGAGGATTCGATTAGAACTACAAACACGGATAAAAAGTGTTAAAAAACTACAAACATGTCGGATGTGCAAGTCCAATGGTTAATTATCAGTATTTAACCCAACAAAAAGATATATAATCATTGTTATCCACATTATATTTCACCTGCAGCAGCATTGTGAACTTTTGTGATGATACGTTGGGCCATTAACTTTTAAATGCATCATTATATTTAAACTGCAAACACATGAGGAGAGTCTCTGCATTAAAGACCCACACATGGCAAATCGACAAATACTACATTTCTCTGATACGGTAGGAAATTAAACTGAATGTGGAGGATTTGAACTGTGATGATGATTAACAGGGCAGTTTAAATGGTGACGGGATGCACGTAACTAAGCGACAGAGTCTGTTATAGATGACGAAGTAGTATGTCCCAAAGTTTGCACACTCTTCTGCTACACACTCAAAAGTAGGTACTTTTTCTTCACAAAAAGAGTACATAATTTTAGGTCGTAGTATAAGTAGGCGAAATTGGGACGCAGCAGATCGCTTGTTTTTTGCGTCTTCTTCTCCTGTGTTTTGATCTGGAGATTCTGTACTATATAGCACCCACTAGTGTATAACAGTGAAAACATGGAAACCCGTGTTTGTCAGGGAAGCGTTTTCTCACAAATAACGGAAAATTCTGTTTGGCAGAGAAACAGTTAAGGCGGCATTCATTTAATATTTTTAATAAATATTATTATAAATATAATAAATATTTTTAATAAATCATTTACACTGTTATTATTGCATCATGTTAATGTACAACAATACTGAGGTGCAAATATGTATATGTCAAAATAAAGTATAAATAGCATCTAATTAGGCTACTAAAATACATATTGCAAAGAACTGCTACCTTTACATGGTGTAAATAGAATATATCGCTATTTTCCCTTATTATGCTATTTGCACTTAGTGTAAATGTCATCTATTGCTAAGAAAATTTTATTTTCACTTAGTGTAAATAGAATCTAGTTGCTTTTACTCTTGGTCTAAATAGTATGTATTGCTGTTTGCACAGTGAAAATAGCCGCTGCCTTTTTATTTGATTTATTTATTTATTTTAACCCCACAAATTAACATTTTGTCATAATCCCCTCATGTTGTCCTGTATGACTTTATTTCTTTCATGTAACACAAACTGGAAAATTCCCTCTTTTTCTTGAAATTTCAAGAACTTTGAAGAACACAAGAGTACAGAGACCACTCATGATATGTGGAAGAAAAAGAATTTGTTCCCACAACTTATGTATTTGTTGCCATGTTTTATTAAACATGTATTACAAAACTAAATAGAAATAATTAATAAATCATGAGAACAAATTCTTAATTTTCTTCCACATGTCTTGTGCAGGGCTCCATGCAAAAGCATTAAAGGTAAGAGATTTCTGGAAAACGCTGTTCATATTTAAAACAAATCACCAAAACAAACACGCCCCTGCCCAAAGTGATCACACCCCTATCTTGATGCCTCCACCCATACACATTTACATACACACTATGCAACACAGGCAATGACTATGGCTGAATCTGCTGTGCCTGCCGCTTGAGGGTATAATGTCACCAATAAATGAAAGCAATTTGTGCTACTATGATAATTCAGGTTGAATGTCTAATTGTTATTCTGCTCCTTAACTCCTTTGGTGGCAATGTCATCCCTTCCATCCCAAAAAGGCAACATTAAAGCAACCTTGGCATCCATTTTCAGGCCTTCCCACTCCTTAAAGGGGTCATGAAGTGAGAAATCAACTTTCCCTTGAGCTTTTAATATATAAAAGGTCATGGTAATATACGAATATCCTGTAAGTTTCAGAGCTGAAAACTTCCTTGTTAGTCAAAGAAAAGCTTTTATTGACACCAGGCCCAGCAAACAATCGATCTCAGAATATGCCACACCTTGAAGTCATCATGTGGTGAAATATCGCCTCAACACAAGATGAACAAATGCCCTAAGTGCGCCATGCGCTTCGGACTATTAAGTCGTCTACTAAGATCATTAAATTAATGTTTAAATCTCATTACAAGTTCTATAGCCTACAAACCCGATTGGAAAAAAGTTGGGACACTGTACAAATTGTGAATAAAAAAGGAATGCAATAATTTACAAATTTCATAAACTTATATTTTATTCATAATAGAATATAGATAAAATATCAAATGTTGAAAGTGAGACATTTTGAAATGTCATGCCAAATATCGGCTCATTTTGGATTTCATGAGAACTACGCATTCCCAAAAAAGTTGGGACAGGTAGCAATAAGAGGCTGGAAAAGATAAATGTACATAAAAGGAACAGCTGGAGGACCAATTTGCAACTTATTAGGTCAATTGGCAACATGATTGGGTATAAAAAGAGCCTCTCAGAGTGGCAGTGTCTCTCAGAAGTCAAGATGGGCAGAGGATCACCAATTCCCCCAATGCTGCGGCCAAAAATAGTGGAGCAATATCAGAAAGGAGTTTCTCAGAGAAAAACTGCAAAGAGTTTGAAGTTATCATCATCTACAGTGCATAATATCATCCAAAGATTCAGAGAATCTGGAACAATCTCTGTGCGTAAGGGTCAAGGCCGGAAAACCATACTGGATGCCCGTGATCTTCGGGCCCTTAGACGGCACGGCATCACATACAGGAATGCTACTGTAATGGAAATCACAACATGGGCTCAGGAATACTTCCAGAAAACGGTGAACACAATCCACCGTGCCATTCGCTGTTGCCGGCTAAAACTCTATAGGTCAAAAAAGAAACCATATCTAAACATGATCCAGAAGCACAGGCGTTTTCTCTGGGCCAAGGCTCATTTAAAATGGACTGTGGCAAAGTGGAAAACTGTTCTGTGGTCAGACCAATCAAAATTTGAAGTTCTTTTTGGAAAACTGGGACGCCATGTCATCCGGACTAAAGAGGACAAGGACAACCCAAGTTGTTCTCAGTGCTCAGTTCAAAAGCCTGCATCTCTGATGGTATGGGGTTGCATGAGTGCGTGTGGCATGGGCAGCTTACACATCTGGAAAGGCACCATCAATGCTGAAAGGTATATCCAAGTTCTAGAACAACATCCAGACGTCGTCTCTTTCAGGGAAGACCTTGCATTTTCCAACATGACAATGCCAGACCACACACTGCATCAATTACAACATCATGGCTGCGTAGAAGAAGGATCCGGGTACTGAAATGGCCAGCCTGCAGTCCAGATCTTTCACCCATAGAAAACATTTGGTGCATCATAAAGAGGAAGATGCGACAAAGAAGACCTAAGACAGTTGAGCAACTAGAAGCCTGTATTAGACAAGAATGGGACAACATTCCTATTCCTAAACTTGAGCAACTTGTCTCCTCAGTCCCCAGACGTTTGCAGACTGTTATAAAAGAAGAGGATGCCACACAGTGGGAAACATGGCCTTGTCTCAACTTTTTTGAGTTGTGTTGATGCCATCAAAATTAAAATCAACTTATTTTCCCTTTAAAATTAAACATTTTCTCAGTTTAAACATTTGATATGTCATCTATGTTGTATTCTGAATAAAATATTGAAATTTGAAACTTCCACATCATTGCATTCTGTTTTTATTCACAATTTGTACAGTGTCCCAACTTTTTTGGAATCGGGTTTGTATGTATGACATGGTAAACTTGCTTGGTGGCCTGGTACAGCATTACACTTGCGATGTGGAGCACTTGGGTATGAGTCTTGTGAATCATGACTTGCCATAAAAGAGCTCAAAGACTTGTAGAATCAAGATAAAATGGCCTAGTTGCTTCAGCAAATGTGTAGTTCTCAAAAAGTTACAATATGACTTCAGAATATCATGCATAAGTCATGGGGACAACTTTTATGATACTTCAGTGGTATTCATCCTCGTGGTTGAACACATTGTTATACAATTATGCTAAAATGTCCTCCCAAAGAACATACTGAAACAATGATTCATTTAGACCTGCTGATGACTGTTCCTATACCCTGAACTTCAAAACTTTAATTTAGTTTTCTCTTCCTACCTAATTGTGGGTATTATCTTAGCAGACTGTTTAGCATGTTGTTATTACCATGTCTTTAGAACCAAGGTACTGGGCGATGAAATAAAATGGCACCCTGTAGATTTCACCTTTTAAAGAATTTTTGCTTCTATTAGCATTTTATGTCTACTAAGCTGCAGGCATAAACAAATCAGCACATTCTTGTTTTAAGAAGCTGTTGTTATATTAGCATATATACTGTATTTATGATGGCTTCCAATTATTTTGGGGCTTTCTGTAACAGCAACCCACAGAGTGATTCAGCATAAGGCTAGAAGCAGCAGAGCACTTCATATTACAAGAATAATATTTTTCATCAGACCCTGCATAACCCTGAACCTTGCCTCCAACTCGTCTGGTATGACAGTCCTCCTTGCGTTACTCTCCGCTGTCAAACGAAGCATGCTTCCCTGCTCAACAGCTTTAATGGGCTTTATGTGTACTCAAAGGGCATGAACTCATTTGCTCTACCCCCTAAGAGCCTTCCACATTTTTGGATGGAAAAATCATAAGTATAATCAGTAGGTACCTATTCTGTGGCATATCAATGGCCCTGCCATCATTAACCGGCTCATTAAAGCCTTTCTGGCCAACTGTGAATGTCTCCTCTAATCTCTGATGCTCCCAAATTTAGATGTATGTTCTGCTCGGTACATTTCACACGCCATGGGTGCTGTGGTTTTACCGTCACCATCGAGCCCATTTGTAAATGAATGGGGTTTATTTCAGTCAGTGAAGGATGAATAAAGAAACAGATGTATGGCCTCATTAAAGACACAGGACATGATGGACTTCAAATTTGTTCATGTCCAAGTGTCCCTGCAGTGTGCAGTTTACTTAATCTGTGCCACAGAATAAAAAAAATATATATATATATAAAAGGTAATTGCTACTTTTTTTCTTACAATTGCATGTTTATATCTTACAATTCTGAGAAAAACTCTGGGTAACACTTTACTTAAAGCCCTTATTTATAATGCATTATAAATGTATTCATAATGTGCGTGTAACAGTTCATTGTGTTTGGACTTGGTTTTCTGCTTTCACCATCACCCTACCTGAGTTAGCTCGTTTATTTGTCACCATGGTTTCTGATTTGATTAGTCATTGTTTTCAGCTGTTGCCTAATTAGCTCTTTGTTTTCTTCCAGTATACAGTACAAATGCGATTCCAAAAAAGTTGGGACACTGTGCAAATTGTGAATAAAAACAGAATGCAATGATGTGGAAGTTTCACATTTCAATATTTTATTCAGAATACAACATAGATGACATATCAAATGTTTAAACTGAGAAAATGTATAATTTTAAGGGAAAAATAAGTTGATTTTAAATTTCATGGCATCAACACATCTCAAAAAAGTTGGGACAAGGCCATGTTTCCCACTGTGTGGCATCCCCTCTTCTTTTTATAACAGTCTGCAAACGTCTGGGGACTGAGGAGACAAGTTGCTCAAGTTTAGGAATAGGAATGTTGTCCCATTCTTGTCTAATACAGGCTTCTAGTTGCTCAACTGTCTTAGGTCTTCTTTGTCGCATCTTCCTCTTTATGATGCGCCAAATGTTTTCTATGGGTGAAAGATCTGGACTGCAGGCTGGCCATTTCAGTACCCGGATCCTTCTTCTACGCAGCCATGATGTTGTAATTGATGCAGTGTGTGGTCTGGCATTGTCATGTTGGAAAATGCAAGGTCTTCCCTGCATATGTTGTTCTAGAATTTGGATATACCTTTCAGCATTGATGGTGCCTTTCCAGATGTGTAAGCTGCCCATGCCACATGCATTCATGCAAACCCATACCATCAGAGATGCAGGCTTCTGAACTGAGCGCTGATAACAACTTGGGTTGTCCTTGTCCTCTTTAGTCCAGATGACATGGTGTCCCAGTTTTCCAAAAAGAACTTCAAATTTTGATTGGTCTGACCACAGAACAGTTTTCCACTTTGCCACAGTCCATTTTAAATGAGCCTTGGCGCAGAGAAAACGCCTGTGCTTCTGGATCATGTTTAGATATGGCTTCTTTTTTGACCTATAGAGTTTTATCCGGCAACGGCGAATGGCACGGTGGATTGTGTTCACTGACAATGTTTTCTGGAAGTATTCCTGAGCCCATGTTGTGATTTCCATTACAGTAGCATTCCTGTATGTGATGCAGTGCCGTCTAAGGCCCGAAGATCACGGGCATCCAGTATGGTTTTCCGGCCTTGACCCTTACGCACAGACATTGTTCCAGATTCTCTGAATCTTTGGATGATATTATGCACTGTAGATGATGATGATAACTTCAAGCTCTTTGCAATTTTTCTCTGAGAGACTCCTTTCTGATATTGCTCCACTATTTTTGGCCGCAGCATTGGGGGAATTGGTGATCCTCTGCCCATCTTGACTTCTGAGAGTCACTGCCACTCTGAGAGGCTCTTTTTATACCCAATCATGTTGCCAGTTGACCTAATAAGTTGCAAATTGGTCCTCCAGCTGTTCCTTATATGTACAATTAACTTTTCCGGCTTCTTATTGCTACCTGTCCCAACTTTTTTGGAATGTGTAGCTCTCATGAAATCCAAAATGAGCCAATATTTAGCATGACATTTCAAAATGTCTCACTTTCAACATTTGATATGTTATCTATATTCTATTGTGAATAAAATTTTTCATAAGTCATAAGTTTATGATATTTGTAAATTATTGCATTCCTTTTTTATTCACAATTTGTACAGTGTCCCAACTTTTTTGGAATTTTTTGGGTTTGTATATCAGTCTGTGTTTCAGTCTTCTGTTGTCGGTTCTTGTTAATGTTAGTTCTGGGTTTGGTTTGGGTTCCTTGTATTAATAAAGTTTGTTTGAATTTATCTTCTTCATCTTGCCTTCTGCCTGTACCACGCTGAGAAAAGTGACAGTATGTTATAATGCATTATATCTTTTCATAAATAACTGTAACCAAAGTTAAAATGCATACTAATATTTGCAGATTCTGAAATTGGTTGTTTGTCATGTTTTTAAATGCATTATGCTTTCTACAAGTCCGTTTAATAAATATATAAGTATTATAACAATAAACACACTGTCAAGATTCACCAGTGAGAGTACCCCAATTACCACCAAAGGGCACTCCACCCTGGAGTGTCACTCCATCAAGGACTACATTACCCACAATCCTTTGCCCAGACTCATCATCACTCATTGTTTACACCTGTGTCTCATTTACCTCATTACCTCAGCCTATATAAACCATGTTCACCTTGTCATTCACTGCAAAGTCTTGTTAAGTGTAATACTGCATTTCTGAGCATTCTCCCTGGTTTCTTGTCTCTTGGCCCTGGATTATTTGCTTGTTCTGTGGATTACCCTTTTGCCTGTCCCTCCTGCCTTGTTTGTCTGTTTGGACTGTTTGTCTGTGTATGACCTTTTGCCTTTTTTTGACTACGATTGTGGATTACCCTCTGAATAAATACTGCACTTAGATCCTCAACCTTTGAGTCTAGGAGCAGTTTATAACACTCACAATCACATTTTTATTTTATTATTATTATTTTTTTATTGTGATTTTTATTTTCTCTGAATTGAAAGATTTAAAGTACCCATTTTTTATTTTGTATTATTATTCCATGGCGGAAACAAGCTTCCATATGAAACGGCCAAAACATCCTTGCTAAAATTGTGTATCTTTGTCAGTGACTGTAGTCTACTACTTCTTTTTTTTGTTTTGTTTAATGATTCATTATGTCAATAAATTGTTATGATCTTTAAAGATGTAGGGAATGGGATGTAAAATGCAATTATTACATTACTGCTGGTAGAATGGAATGAGCAGAAATAACCATGAACACATTGGCATCAGTGCCAAAAGTCTGTAATGTATAGGGGTGTAACGGTGCACCTATTCGTACCGAACGGTTCTGAATGCATTTTTCAACAGTTAACAGTCGGCTTGTTTTAAGCGCGGAACACACTTCAATCTGAGTTCCCACTCAAACATATTAAGTATTCAGTCCATTTTATCATGAAATTCAAATGATAAATGCCGTTTTGACGCTCTTTAATGTGACGTGACTGATCACTGTATAGGCGCGTCCGTGATCATCTCTTCCTAAAGAATAAACGAATTAATATCTCTTAAGGTATGTTGAGGATACATTACAACTTACTGAAATGTATCATATGTCGTGTAATCGCTCAATCAGCATTTCAACTGTGGAAAGACAATAAAACAGCTTGTAAACAATGTCATGTAGCATCACATTTACCTCAGGAGTCATTCAGTGTCCACAGCTGTTAGTCACTAGAGAAACGAACTCTTTCGCTAAATATATGACCTATATTAGCATATATATTCATTATATTCTACTGAACCTATTAGCGATGTCTTGTTTATTTAATGTATGTTTAAATAAATCTGTCATGAAAATGACAGACACTGTCACTTCATAAATGATTATATTTCAACAACGAATTGGAGAAAAAAACATGTAATTATATTTAGTTAATGCAAAAACTGCCTTATGTGAAGCTTATGAGTGTTGATTATTATATCTAAAAATAAATAGCAACTGAATTTAGACTAATAGTTTGGGCTCTGTTGTTAACCTTTAATATTATAGCAATGTTTAAGTAAGGGCTCCCTATATACAGTAGTTTACAGGATTATCTTTAAGAAACTTTTAGTTATAATTGAATTTGTTTAATCCGTACCGATCCATGACTTACCTGAAACCATGATACCTGAAAACCGAGGTAGGTACTGAACCGCCAGTTTTGTGTTCCTTTACACCCCTAGTAATGTATTCACAAAAAGCTGATGTGATAAACACAAATAAAGAAAGAGAGAGAATACAAAAAGAAAATGCAAATAACAATGGCACTAAATTATAGAATCAAATAATTTCCTTAAAGCTACTACTCCCCAAGCCCTTTAACCTACATACCAAAAGAAAAATGTGAAAAATAAACTGAATTCTTCGGCATATGCGACGCCCTAAGTATCCTACTCTAGCTACAGAAAACAAAAAAGTGAATGCACACTCCTTACCTAGTGTGTCTAACAATTGACATTACTACAGGCATAGTGTATATCGCGCCATCTGCTTATGTCTCTTTTCCCCAACAAAGGAACAACAAACTCTATAGAATAGTGCATAAAGCATAATGTAATGAGTGCTAGATTCACACATTCACTGAATGGGATACGATAAAAAAATGAAAACAAACCACTGAACGCACACACACTGCTGTCCCAAACGACGCATGCCAGAAGGCTTTTAAACCAGCGGAGAAGATGCCCTAATGTTGACTGACATGTAACATGGCCACCCGGCAGGGTGAGAGCAAGACAGCGGAGTGAGAGGGAAATAGCAAGAGAGGAAGGGAAAAAGAAAAGCATAGAATGCAACAGTGTTAGGACCACAAGGGAGGAGAAAGAAATTTAATGCAGGGAGTGGTGCCATGGGCTGCAGTGTAGGCCAGGAATAAGGTCATGAATTTAATACTAGCAGTAACTGACAGCCATTGAATGAAAGAAGCCTAAGCCGAATTTCGAACTGTTAATAGGCGGCAGTTCACTTGAGGATTCTGTTTAAATTTGTTGTGGATGTTTTCGGTTTGCACGATGTTGGTGTGCTTATCCTAGGGTTCACACTTATGCATGTTTGGTTCGAATAAAACAAACTCTGGTGCGATTGCCCTATTGGTGTGGTTCATTTGATTAAGTGTGAACGCTGCCATCCGAACCCTGGAGCGCACTAAACAAGTGGAACATGCCCGCTGAAAAGTTTTGGCTCTGACATCTAAACAAACCAAAAACACCCTAAAAAGGACAGAATGCTGAAGCATACCTGTTTTTTTTTTTTCTTGTCATAGAAGCTATGTTGCCCATTACATTTCAGTACAGGCGTGAAACAGCAGATCTTCGTTTCTGTGAGAGAGAGGAATTACTGCCACTGTTCTGACTCCTTTATACAAACTCTTCACAAGTTTGCAGCTGGTCAAAATACAATCAAATGTAGGCTACTTTTAAGCCCTGAATACAGCGTTGTTTTGGATGTTCATTAAGTTCCATCACAAGATAAGTTCCATTGCAATTTTTGTATCTTTAGGTTCGGTTTTAAAAGTCTGTGTTAACTGGTTGACTGGTTAACAACTGTTTAATTTCCATGTGCTTTTGTTATGATTGTATTCCACTGATGGTGACTAGTGGCTGAATGTGTCATTGCAATGATGATTACTGAATGCTGTGGTGATGTGCTTTGAAGTTTTGACTGTTGAACAATAAAAATAAAGTTTAATTTATATATATATATATATATACATGTCCCATATATACATGTATTTTAACAAAGAGTTCATAAACAAACAGTATCTTGAAAAAGTTGTATTTTAAGGCAGAGTGTAATTTCAACACGGATGTTCAATTCAGGGACACAACTTACAAACTCTAAAATTCCAAAAAGTTGGGACACTGTACAAATTGTGAATAAAAACAGAATGCAATGATGTGGAAGTTTCAAATTTCAATATTTATTCAGAATACAACATAGATGACATATCAAATGTTTAAACTGAGAAAATGTTTAATTTTAAAGGGAAAATAAGTTGATTTTAATTTTGATGGCATCAACACAACTCAAAAAAGTTGAGACAAGGCCATGTTTCCCACTGTGTGGCATCCCCTCTTCTTTTTATAACAGTCTGCAAACGTCTGGGGACTGAGGAGACAAGTTGCTCAAGTTTAGGAATAGGAATGTTGTCCCATTCTTGTCTAATACAGGCTTCTAGTTGCTCAACTGTCTTAGGTCTTCTTTGTGGCATCTTCCTCTTTATGATGCGCCAAATGTTTTCTATGGGTGAAAGATCTGGACTGCAGGCTGGCCATTTCAGTACCCGGATCCTTCTACGCAGCCATGATGTTGTAATTGATGCAGTGTGTGGTCTGGCATTGTCATGTTGGAAAATGCAAGGTCTTCCCTGAAAGAGACGACGTCTGGATGGGAGCATATGTTGTTCTAGAACTTGGATATACCTTTCAGCATTGATGGTGCCTTTCCAGATGTGTAAGCTGCCCATGCCACACGCACTCATGCAACCCCATCCCATCAGAGATGCAGGCTTCTGAACTGAGCGCTGATAACAACTTGGGTTGTCCTTGTCCTCTTTAGTCCGGATGACATGGCGTCCCAGTTTTCCAAAAAGAACTTCAAATTTTGATTGGTCTGACCACAGAACAGTTTTCCACTTTGCCACAGTCCATTTTAAATGAGCCTTGGCCCAGAGAAAACGCCTGCGCTTCTGGATCATGTTTAGATATGGCTTCTTTTTTGACCTATAGAGTTTTAGTCAGCAACCACGAATGGCACGGTGGATTGTGTTCACCAACAATGTTTTCTGGAAGTATTCCTGAGCCCATGTTGTGATTTCCATTACAGTAGCATTCCTGTATGTGATGCAGTGCCGTCTAAGGGCCCGAAGATCACGGGCATCCAGTATGGTTTTCCGGCCTTGACCCTTACGCACAGAGATTGTTCCAGATTCTCTGAATCTTTGGATGATATTATGCACTGTAGATGATGATAACTTCAAACTCTTTGCACTTTTTCTCTGAGAAACTCCTTTCTGATATTGCTCCAGTATTTTTGGCCGCAGCATTGGGGGAATTGGTGATCCTCTGCCCATCTTGACTTCTGAGAGACACTGCCACTCTGAGAGGCTCTTTTATACCCAATCATGTTGCCAATTGACCTAATAAGTTGCAAATTGGTCCTCCAGCTGTTCCTTATATGTACATTTAACTTTTCCGGCCTCTTATTGCTACCTGTCCCAACTTTTTTGAAATGTGTAGCTCTCATGAAATCCAAAATGAGCCAATATTTGGCATGACATTTCAAAATGTCTCACTTTCAACATTTGATATGTTATCTATATTCTATTGTGAATAAAATATAAGGTTATGAGATTTGTAAATTATTGCATTCCCAAATTTGTCCCAAATTTTTTTTAATCAGGTTTGTATTTTAAATACTTTAAGCATTAAAAATGTATTAATAACAAAAATATATTTTGGTAAGGAATATTATAAATAAGAATATACAACAATATCAACAAGTTTGGAATCTGAAATGTTTGATTTTTATTACTTATGTTTGTGGCTGAAGTTATACAAGCCTAGTTGGGGACATAACAGTTTAACATACTTGCACTAAAATCAGAGTAATTATTTTTAATGAATTAATCTTGGGTACATATTATTGTGTTCTATGGTAGAGGGGGAGTACATATGTAAATTGAGCATTTAGAAACAACTATTAGCCCATTTTACACTAAATATACCACATTATGTCATAGGGACTCAAATGATACCGAATGCTAGGAATGACCCATTTGTAATTCGATTCGTTTGGTCTGGACCAAAAAAAAGAAAAAAAAACAACATTTAGTCTTGGTCCGCTTAGTCTTTACATTCGCATTTTAACACTGAACCTAAAGATTCCGAACCTAAAGGGATAGGGATACGTTCACAACCTGATTGGTTGGCTTTTATTACGTATATTTCACAACGGAACTTACCAAACATCAAAAACAATGCTATGTGCTGGGCTAAGTGCACTCTTGTATGTGCATAGTCTACATATGCTGGTATTTGGACCAGCTGAGAACTCGTGAAGAGCTTATTAAATGTATAAAGGAGTCAAAACAGCGACAGGAATCCTTCAATCACACACAAATGAAGATCTGCTGACACAGTTTTGATGCCTGTATCGAACTGTGATGGCAACATCATGACTATGACATGAAAAAAACAAGTATGCTTGAGCATTCTGTCCTTTTTAGGGTTTCATCTTCCTGTTTTTGGTTCGCTTACAGGTCTTTGGTTCATGTTGCGTTCATATTTCCAGAGTTTGTTTGGAAGTGGACAGAGACCCATCTTTTCTTCTCGGTCCGCTTGTTTGAGCGCACCAGGGTTTTGACAGCAGCATTCACACTTATTCAAATGAACCGCACTAGCAGAGCAATAGCACTTCATTTTAATCTAACCAAACATGTGAACTAAATTTATTATTTTCTTTTTTGGTCCAGACCAAAAGAACCAAGAGAATCGGACTACAAGTGTGAACACCCCTACAGACCTCTTTCTCATTGTATGGACTAGTTGATAACACTTAATTTTAGGGTTCAATTCTCACTATTAACTAGTTGCTCAATAGATGACCATATTCTACATCCGTTAATCCTACCCAATACCTACATTTAAATGCTATGAAAATAGCAGAAAACTTTTTCTGTTTTTTTAAATCTCCTTTTGTGTCAAAGGCATAAGGATCTGAAACAACATGAACAACATGAGCATTGACAAATGGTGGTAAAATTGTAATTTCTGGTTTAACCGTTATTCTGTTTCACATGTATATTTTAAATGCTCTCCAAAAAACCAACAAAACAAAAATTGATTCAGACTTTTTTTTTTCTTCCAAAAGCATGTTCTTTGAGGAATCCATTAGCATCTAAAAGCAGGATATGTAATCATTTGTTGGCGTAAAGGGTGAATTAACTGCTTTTCCTTGAGTCTTGTGTGAACTTCCTTACAGTGTCATCTAGCAACCAATTACAATTTAAATTCAAATTTATCTCAGTTAATTGGCCAAATTAATATTCAGTGGAACAACGAAAGAGTCCCACTTGATTTGTTCCAGTTTTAATTGAACATATCTCAGCCCATAATCAAGCTATGAGATATGCATCTTTTTAATCATGCTTGTCCACTTAAAGGCACCTTCAAATTCGCACCCAAATCTGTACCACAGAGAAGAGATAACAAGCTTCAGCAGCACAGAGCGTTTAAAAATAAAACTTCAAAATTATAATGATGGAAGGGGATCAGATGGAAAGAACCAGAATATTTAACTCTAGGAAGAGACAGAAAGAGACCAGGAGGTTCATTCCTGTTCTGTAGTACAGTTTGAACTGTGCAACTTAAATCCAAATATGTCTGTACTGCATAAGCAATTATTTCTATAAAAGAGTAGCCACTGCAGGCTTTCATAAATATGTTCTGGCCAAGTTCAGACACTTTATTAATTAAAACTCAAATTTATGTATTATACAGTACATCCGCTAAAGTTAGCTGTTGCTCAGTCATGGATTTCAACATCTACAGCCATGGTAACACGTTATTTTGATAGCCAAAATATCAACTACCAGTCATTACAGTATTAGTAGACATTCTGCTTAATGTCTGCTAACACTTTATTTTGATGGTTCCCCAACAGACATTCAACTAGGTAACTTTGCAACTACATGTAAACTTATCCTACTAACCCTAACCTAACAGTCTATTAATACTCTAACAAGAGTTAGTTCACATGTATTTTAAAGTTACTTATAGTTATGAAAATAAAATGAAAAAACGGATAGATGTTTTGATAAGATTTCAAAAGTTGCAATCCTACATATAAATGAACTCAAAATAAAACATCTCATATAATATTTAGCTTGACCTGCTGAGGTTGACGATCAACATTTTCTGAAGGTTAAGCACCTCATTTCATTGATCATTTGTTGAAAAAAAGCACAACTTTATTTTCTAAAAGTTTTAGACACTATTCCGTACTCTACTCAGGGAAAGCAACCATGCCTCTTCACTCTATTGCGAATGTGTCTAGGAGCAGAAATGAGCATGGTAATATTACCTGTCCCTCTGTCACCACTTTGATTCAATTTGATTTCATGCTCAAGATGAAACACTCTCAGGACTATTTGAACCAAGGCCAATATTCATTTAGATGGGAAGTGTGATAGGACGAGAGGAGGCCTGGGAGCGTGATTAATTTTGTTACCCTGCTCATACTTGTATTTCATTACCAAGGTGACAGAGGCCACCACAGCTTTTTGCAAAAACAGGAAGCAATCAGTTTAGCTTAGATACAGATAGGATGACCCACATGAAAAAAGGGAAAGAGAGAGGGTGGGTGATAAAATTAAATGTTGTATTGTAAAAAAAAAAATGGGAAAAATGCATGGTAACGTGAAACAGTCATCGC
Organism: Paracanthobrama guichenoti; assembly: GCA_018749465.1. NCBI lineage: Eukaryota > Metazoa > Chordata > Actinopteri > Cypriniformes > Gobionidae > Paracanthobrama > Paracanthobrama guichenoti. The sequence goes on from CM031960.1 coordinate 32,644,454, forward strand.
ATACATATTTCTTAGGTATTCATCCAGTACTGTACATTTAGTTTTGCACATTTCGAAGAAGCTGGATTGTTAGCATATGGACAGCTAACATACATGATGTACAATTTTACAGATGTACAAATGTTTGCAGATCTTCTGAAAAAGTCTGCCTTTAGGACATGACTAACATTTTTCATACTTTCATTTATCAGTAAAACTTTTCAAAATGATCAGAAAAATTATTTGTTTAAATGGGTCATGAACTGTGAAATCAAATTTATTTTGACATATAAGAGGTCATCATACTATACGAATATCCTGTAAGTTTCAGAACTGAAAACTTCCTTGTTAGTCCAAAAACAGCTATTATTGTTACCAAGCCCAGAGAATGATGCATTGTGAAATGTGTCTATGACAGATAGGTGAAAGACCCTTTGGAGAAGAAAATCAACAGACTTTTACAATATGGGCTTGACAGTAATGCGACAACATACAAGTAACCGTGTTAATTCTAATGCCTGATCTGTGACCAGTGATTTCTGAATCATGCACAGTCAGATGTTCTTTGTCCATGTGTGAGTAAATCAAACCGAAGACTAAATGGTCAACTTCACATTGTTTCTCTTAGTAGGATGAAAATATTCTGTTATTTAATAATCCTATTTACATTGTGAAGATAAAAACATTTGTTAATGTGCAGAAATCAAGTTGCAATGACAAGATCACTGCATTCGTCATTCGGCTACAATGCTCATCTCTGCAACCTTTCATGCCACGATCTAAATATAATGCCATAGATCTAGATTTAATTTAGATATAATGCTACAAATCAACACTTTTCACGATTAGTTAACCTTGAGAGCTGTAATTGTAAAAATGTGTTAAAAGTTTGAGACAGTTCCACATGTAATACTTAGCTATTTTCAAAGATGTCAGCCAATCACAGCAGTGGGCATTTATACTGAAGTCTCACAGCAGACACACCCCTTCCAACAGAGCGTTCAAATCAGAGGCTAAAATCAGGGTAGGAAAAATGCGGAGGAGTAGGGAGAATAGGAGACTAGGCTGGTCTCTGTGGCCGAGATGAGGGGCCTAGAAGCGTCCACTTCAGCCTTGGCAGGGTAGCCTCATGGACTGGAGGGAAATTTCGAGTAAACTCACAGGTGGGAGCAGGCTCTGGAGTAGACTCATGGATTTGAGTTGACTCTGAAGTGGACTTATGGACTGGAGCTAACTCCTGGGCAGACTCATGGATCGGAAAAACTCTGGAGTAGACTCTGGAGAGCATTCTGGTGTGGTGGCCATGTTGGGTGAAGACTCAGGCGTGGAGGCCATGACGGGACGAGACTCTGGAATGGACTTGGAGATTTCACCCACTGGAATGGACTGAGGAGCAAAGCAGATAAGCGGTTTTTCAGTAGTGTTCCTGGCTCAGCAGGAGGGCATATAGAGGGTATGCATTAACGTCACTTTCCCACCAGAACACGCCCCTTCAGCCAGACTGAGTGGTAAAAGAGCCTGCTACATGACTGGATTTAATAGGAGAAATTATCCGTTTAAACTAAAGTTTGGACTCCATATAGTGTTCATTTCAACTTACCAAAGACCCAGTGATCCATGGATATTGACATGCAGATAGGATTGTGTTTCCTGAAATTTATATGGAGCACGATTTCAGTCCCGGGGAAATACATAAAGCAAATTTGCCTGTGAATGCTTTATATAAATACAATATAGGTAGGTCTAAATCCTGGTGATCACATATATCAATATTATATATCATCATTTCGTTCAGTTTTTGTCAGTGCTTTTTTAAGAATTCATGCAGAATATAAGATGGTAAATATTTAACTGATGAGTTGTAAATACAATATATAACAAATATAGGGTATGATTTTACCCCAAAATTCAACATGTTAACACAAAATGATGACTGCAATTCCATGTTTCGCTGCCTGGAGTCCAGTTGTTTTTGTGAACTGCGGCGATCCATTTGCTTCTCTTCTCTGTAGCTTTCGGCAGTCTGTAAATGTAAACCTCAGATTTTTTTCTCACGCTGAAAACCAATGCTGTCTCTTTTTGCCACTCAGTGGGCATAACCACAGTCACTCCGGCCGGCGGTGACGTCACATGCATACCCTCTATAGAATGTATTGTTCTAATGTGCAGTTGCTACTTATCCAGGGCATTTGTGAATGTAATGGTTCGTCCAAACCATTATAATAGTGAATAGTGTCATCGTCCAGAAAAACTATAGACGATAGCTCCAGGAACACCTTTGCATATTCAGCAAGGGGATGGCCATTTTGAGAGAGGGTGTACAGCTGGTCAACAGGACAGAGTGGAATGCTCATTTTGCTGTCTGTCTGTTATGGTCTGGTCTTCTGTCAGGGAAACAGTTGAGTGGAGAGGAGGACAATGACAATGAGTGAATGGATGGTGAGTAGCCACACACACTTTATACAGTCACTGGGAGATACTGAATAACTTTCCTTTTTCTCGAGTAGAGCGCTCGCATGGAGACTGGAGAATGACAAGGGGCTGGAGACTGGGAACAGGAACAAGGAGAGGATCAAGGAAGTAGGAGACTGGAGGACGACAAGGAGCTGGAGACTGGTAACATGAATAAGGAGATGATCACAGAGGTAAGTATTCGTCAGGTAAGAGGTAATCCATACGAATGTAGTCCAAGTCTGAGACGAGACAAGAAAAGACAAGACCTGTGTGTGTGTGTGTGTGTGTGTGTGTGTGTGTGTGTGTGTGTGTGTGTGTGTGTGTGTGTGTGTGTGTGTGTGTGTGTGTGTGTGTGTGTGTGTGTGTCTGTGGCAAGTCCTTTTAACTGGTGCTGAGGTGCTGCTGATGAGGGAGATCATTGGCGGGTGCAGGTGAGAGTCAAGGAGGATGATGGGAAATGTAGTGCAGGTACAGTGAATGAGCTGGGACTGTGACAGCTCAAAGGATTCATACAATTTATGTATGTTGTTCATAATTCAAACGTTTCTGTGCAGCAGTAATGTACAAAGACAAATTGGTGTTCTACAGTCACACTTTATGAGTAAACATAGAAATGCTTTCAAGATTATGTTGGATAATCTTATAAAATAAACAATACAACAGTAATGCATGGAACATTGCAGGTTTTACACATTACTTATTTACTCTCACTTGGTATTTGTAAGGAATGTGTCAGATTTATTGTCTGTGTTAATCAAAAACGGTCACAACTGCAGTCTATAGATATTAAGCTGTAGCCCAGAATATTCCTCATACCTCTAATGCATCTTTGTGTGTTTGTGTGAGTGAGAGCAAACAAAAATGTATTAAAATGCACAGTATGAAATCAATCTATTCATAAAGCATCCAGATGCCACACTTTCAAAGAGCCAGATAAAGCAGGATGCGGTAAAAGCAGGTAGCTGTAAAAAGCACCTCCCGCAGTTTAGAGGACATTAGGGACACTGAGAGGAGAATTAGTCAAAGAGTTCAAAATTAAACCACCGCTGAGCTGAATACTCTATCTGAAAATATGTAAAAGATTTGTTTAGTCAAAGCCCACAAAGCAATATTTGTCCACAGCCATTCAGGTCCTGGCAGAAAGCCAGAAGCGCTGAATGTTTAATGTATTTTATTAACGGCAGGTTGGAGAATACTAATGTTAATTCTTGCTCTTGAAACTCACATTCTGCACATGTGTAGTTAAGATGGCGGTGGAACGTTGTGGAAGACTGATCAAAGCTGCAGATATTGCATGGCAATTCATGCTTCATTTCTCTAGTAATCCATGATTTAATAGGAATATGTGTTAATATTATATCAGCAACAAACCATAAGGCAATGGTAGGCTATGAATATGATGGCAAAACTTGCACTTCTCTTTAAATTTTCATTAGGTTGCAGATAAATTGCTAGCAGTGTTTTTCTGTGTCATTAGTTTTGTACTAGCTGTTTAGTTGTCACTAGTGAACAAAGTTACCGTTTTACAAATTGCCCTTGAAATGATATATATATATATATATATATATATATATATATATATATATATATATATATAAGTCTAACTATTCACATTTCCGGCTCTCTGCTTGTCCCCTCATTAAACCTTTCTTTCTGTAGGCTGAAATTAAGGCAGAAAAATGAGACGCTCTTTTAGGGCAACTCACGGTCTGTTGAAATCACTGTCTCCATTAATGGAGCTCTAAAGCACAACCATTGCAGAATTAGTTTACGAATTAAGTGTTTACTTTCATTTTTCCATTTCATGTGGCTTTAGCTTCCCAAGAAGCCGCTCAAGCAGGGATCGTCAAACTGTTAACATGAGTAATATGTTAATTGTTGTTAATGTCTTCCTCCGGAAAGGCATTTCAAACATTTCTTCCTCGACCGTTTAATTAGTTGCATTGAAGTTTTAGTAATAAAGCAGGATTAGCCAGAAGGCCTAAAATGTATTGATTGTAGATGTTCCAGCATCATTTAATGAGACCCGTGTGCATTTTGGTAATTCACATTTTGAATTATCTGTGAATTGCTGCTGCCATTTAATTATTGTGGAGTCACAAAATATCCTCTTAACATCAGCAAAATGGTGGAAAAGAGGCGTGCAAAGGCAAGAATGTAATCCTCACTCGCATGTAATGGCTTAGAAACAGCATTCAAATTTGCATCGAACAATAATTAGGCCCTTTTATTTGAAATGTAATGTTTTTCCTGAAGATAGCAAAATTGTTTTGACACAAGGCTCGCCCTCTGATTTTCCCCATGCATGTATAAATGCTTGAAAGACAATATTGTAATGTGCTGTAATGCTAAAAGCTGTTTTGCCTTGCTGGTTTAACCCCTTAAAGGAATAATTTATCATATTTACTTGCCTTAAAGGGATAGTTCGCCCTAAATTGAAAATTACAGTAAGTCACAATTTACTCACCCTGATGTTATTGCAATACCGTTCTTTTTCAGACCACAAAAAAAAAAAAAAAAAAAAAAAAAGTCCTGCTTGTGCTCTGTGAGTAGTGACCAACATCAAGCTTAAAAAAAGACATAAAGGTCGCTGATACCCATGTAATATGTGCCATATATTCCAAGAGTTCTTGGGGTATACGATAGAGTTTGATAAAAAACAAACAGAAATGTATTGTATTATTTAACAAAAATCCTGACCCTGGCCATTGGTCTTCTGTGCACAACTGCCAGTTCAAGACTCACCCAGAAAAGCACACAAGTTGTGAGAAATCAAGATGAATCAAAACGCAACATGAAATACAATGCCTAGAAATCCCCAAAAAGTATCGATGTACTACCTTGTACTGAATTAAATATCTCCAGACCAGATATCATGCACTACAAATAAAGGTTCTTTATTGGCATTGATGGTTCCATGAAGAACCTTTAACTCTTTCCCCAGCAGCATTTTTTTAAAAGGTTGCCATCCAGCGACAATGTTTTTGATAATTTTAACAAAAATGTTATGGCCCATAGAATAGTTTGTTGAATGAATATCTGAGCAGGCAATATATCAAAAGAAAGAGCAGATCCTCTGCTTTTACACACACACACACACACACACACACACACACACACACACACAAAAAAAACCAAAAAACTTTTATTCTAGCTTCATGCATTCCTTTTTATTACCACTTGAATATGGGTAAGTTTCATAAAAAAAAGCAACATTTTGAACAAAAATGCTGAGAAAATCATGTTTTTGTCAAAGACTGTTCTGAATCTGATCTGGATATAAACACAGATAGAGTAGATTGAGTCCATCAACACCCCTAATGCTTGCACAGTCCTATAGCTCTCCCTGGGTCCACATTTCATTCTGGAACATTAGGCAGTTTTGATTTATATGATGTTTAATGTTGATGATCACGTAACGTAACGTAAACACAGGTGAAGAAGCTGAAAAAAAACCAAAAAACAAGTGATCATATGTAAGCAGATCTGTTTTGATCTGGAGATTCTGTACTTATTCAGAAGATGCGTAATAGCACCCCCTAGCGTATAACAGTGAAAACGCAGAATCCCGTGTTTGGCGGGGAAGCATTTTTTTTACAAATAAAGAGTTAACTGGTCCAACTTTGATTCTGAAAATGTTCCTCACAATACGAAAATAATTGTTCTTTTTAAAGACCCTGTGTGGTGAAAATCCTGTAAGGTAACATATAGTGTTGTTTATATGTCTATGTGGTGTTTTATTATGCTTTAAGACATGTGCATGTGTGCAAATTCACATGGCACAAGTCAACACCATTGCTGAGTATTTTTTCCTTAAAAGTCCAGTGAACCAAAGACTCAACAAAAAGGGGACCAACACAATATTAGTAAGGTGGTCATAATGTTATGCCTGATCAGTGTATATTACGATGTTATGATGAACTATATGCCTTTCTCCACAGACGTTCAATTGATGTTCAAAGCATTCCTAAGGATGCTGATTTTTAGAAGGCAGACTGAGATGGAGAACAGGAACATGGCTTGTGTAACATCAGCTACACATTATTAGCTGTTTGATATCAAGCAAAAGGCAAATCATATTAATTTACCATTATGTATCCGACATTGTAAAGAGCGATACCTTCGTGCAGCATTTAATACAGTAACTTGAGTAAAGTTGACCAAGTGGATTGCTGAGCTGGTGCGAGTGAGTGGAGGCAGGGATAATTTACATATCATAAATCTGCATATACTAAATGAAGCAAGGGTGTAGAGTTGCATTCAAGCTATTTTAAGGCACAATTTTTTTCCAATGGGAAAAAAAACAATAACTTATAAATGTCATTTTGGTAATAAACTACGAGTTTTAAGGGATAAAATGATTGACTACAGGGGAACTTGTTACTGAACCCAGAATGGTAATTCAGTTGCATCACTGTGAAACCCCTCTTCTGGAACCTTTATGTTTAATGTATTGTGGTGGGATGAGCAAACGACACAGTGGGTGTGGCGTCAGGCCTCCAAGAGGCATTTATTAACATAAATAACCAGAAAATGTTCAAAAAGGGGAATAAAGTGATGAACAAAACAGTGTCCTCGGTGTGCCAGGGAATAGTGAAGGAAGGGTAGTGAACGGATAGGATGGGTCTAGGTAAGGGGCAGGGGCCGACGGTTTCTCTCTCCGGCCCGAGGGGCGGCGGCTCGTCCTCTTTAACCACGGCAATCAAACCCAGGGGAATAGCGGCCCGGCATCCTAGCCCTCAGCGGCGTTGCACGTGCATCTCCATCTTTGGCAGCGCGGGAGTCCCTCCACGCGACCCTTCCTGGACCCACGAGGACACCAGCATGCATGTACGGGGAGAAAGAGACTAGCCTCCTAAGGAGAGGCGTGCTCTGCATTTAACAACGGCAGTGATGAGGCTTCATGATATTCAGGTGTGCCTCATCACTCGCCATCATTTCAGCGTCCCTCCTCTCTCCTACACCCACACCAGCCTAAACTCTGGAACAGTCTTCCTAGCATTGTTCGGGAAGCAGACACACTCTGTCATTTTAAATCTAGACTAAAAACGCATCTCTTTACTATGGCTTACACATAAAACATTATCAATTTCTATTATTCAAATCAGTAAATGATTGTTAGGCTGCATTAACTAGGTCAGCCCGGAACCGGGACCACTTCCCATAACACCTGATGTACTCGTTACATCATAAGAAGAATGGCATCTATGCTAATGTTAGTCTCTCTGTTTATCCCGAGGTTTACTGCAGTCAGCCGGATCCGGGCCGTATCCAGATCAGATGGTGGACCTGCGCCTGGACATGACCAACGCATCCCTGAAGTGTCTGCAGAGAGCATGTCAAATAAACTCCCCCTGTAAATGCTGCATCGACACGGCATCCTCATTAAACCCGTCTCCGGCGTGACGACTCCACTCTTTCAAATAATCTTACGAATATCTATTTACCTAATATGACTTAAGACCTGCAATGTTGCCAGAATTATAATCATACACTGTTTGTTCGTCGGCCAGAGGAGAACTGGCACCCCGACTGAGCCTGGTTTCTCCCAAGGTTCTTTTCTCCATTCTGGCCCTGAAGGAGTTTTGGTTCCTTGCTACCGTTGCCTCTGGCTTTTGGCTTGCTCAGTTGGGGACACCTAAATTTCATCTATATTACCGATCTGCCCGCACTGACACTATATGATACTTGAAATTAGCTGGATAACATCACCGTTTCACCAGAACGGCTGTACAAATTCTGTTGCATTATTTTCCTGTTAACAATGTGAAGCTGCTTTGAAACAATTGGACTTGTTAAAAGCGCTATATAAATAAAGGGCGACGATTTCAGGGATGGGTTATTGTAGTTAACTAAAACTAAAACCAGAAAAGTCTTCACTTTAAATAAAATAAAATAAAACTTCAAATAAAACACCTTAAACTTAATTTATTTCAGATAGCTTAAATATTTTCTCAGTTTGTGTAAATCCTCTTTGGGTTCAGAGTATTTATTTTTCCCCACATTAATTTCACACGTCTAGTACAATTATGTGGTTTTGTTTCATTAATACAGTGTATACTTTTTTTCTTGATTTACCCCGAAAGAATGGAAGTGAAATGTGACAACATGCCCCATAGGTGGGGTACACTGTAACATGTGAGGGGCACATTGTAACATCACCAGATGACAGATTAAAATGATATCTGATATAATAAAAAAATATACAAGACAAACTAAAATATTTTGTCAATAAAATACAATTATTATTTTATAAAATAATGGCATTTTTTTAATAATTAAAAGTAAACTAATTTTTGAGTTTGACAATGAATATCGCTAAACACAGCTATAGAGCAGAGTTCAAAACATAATAATAAATAATAATTTATGAACATTGACTCTCAGTCATTATTCACCCTTTTCTCATGGTTTCTCAAAATAATTCATAAAAGTATAGAATATAATAGTGTAGTTCTAATAGGGGCTCATTATAACGCAGTGTGACAACATGCCCCGCCTGCGGAACTGGGATTTAACCCCAGCTTGTGTCTTCTGCTGTTAGATCAGCATTAAAGAACATCTCAACTGTTAAATAACAGATATACGATTAAAATAATATCAGATGTGTCTTCCTTTAAATAAACACACAAAAAAAAACCAGAGATGATAAAAAAAACTTAAGAAATGTACTTTTGCTAAGGTTAATTAAATGTTCAGTGATATCCTCCAAAGATTTCTTAATTTTGGTGCATTTTTTTCTCTAAATAGTGTTGATATGGCAGCTAGTAAATACACAAAGTTTCGTCATCCTGGCATGTGTGGAAAGTTTTAAACCATGCGTGTTACAACTAACCCTGCGTTAGGTTGTGCCCCGTGCTCCCCTTAAAAATAAAATGATTTTCAAATTATTAGCAAAAACTATAATGCTATTTCAATAATACTAAAATAACACTACTTACAACCTCAGTTCAAAGTTTAACTATCACATGCTGAAAAGGTTGAGAACATTTTCAGCTGCTAGACTAGAACTACTAGACTATTCTAGCAGATATATCAGGTTTTTTTTGTTTTGTTTAGTTTTTTCACAATGTCTTCAAAATTATTTAAAATATTTTTTGTTGAATAAATCTGCAGGTTTTCATTCATGTTGAATTTTCAGACATCAAAATACAGTGAAAGTTCTATTTATATTTAATGTACATTGTCTATGTATTTATCTATCATCAATATGTACTATTTTAGTTGCAGTTCATCTCTGGCCACACTATCTTGGGCTGTGGAATGTATTAAGTACAAAAGAAAACATGTCATTCTCATTATGTTTGGTGAGAACAAATGAAGGCAACTACAAAAATAAAGAAGACATCTTGAGTACCGCACAACCTCACAGTGTTTATCTCTGTGTGATTTATTAGGAAGCACTGTGAGAAAGAGATCCCAGCATCTGTGAACAGCACTCAGTGGGACTGTGACTGAGGGAGTTTCTAAAGAACTGATAGCGACATTGGCTATTTGCAAATGCTGTTTTAAAACAGTGTTTTAAATCATGAATTTCAACACTGATTTTCAACAGAATATACAATCAGATATAATCTATTCTCCAGAAATATAGCATTACATCTGCATATGTTTGTCTTCCAAAGCTATTGCCATATAAATAAAATGTTTCTATTGTCTGTTAAAGGGATAGTTCACCCTGAAATGAAAATAAAGCCATCTTTTACTCACCCTGCTGTTGTTCTAATGCCCTATATAAAGTGTACTCTGGAAAGTGTTCAGGAGGCATACTATAAGGTTTTGCGAGAAAGAAACCGTATTATTCAGTCAAAACACTGAGCTCGGCCATTACTCTGCGCACGTTCCTGTGATGAATGTGAGCCGTCAGTAGCCCCTCACAATGTTGTCATGAAAACCGGCACACAATATTCACTTCAGGAGGTTTTATTATTAGTATTATTGTATTATTTCTTAACATATACCATATAGAAAAGACGAGAGTCGCGTTTGTTTCTAACAACAAGTTTGTTTCTAACAGTTTGTTTCATTTTGAGCCTGATTTCTCAAAATGGTACGTGTGTGCTTATCATAGACTGTAAAAAAAAAATATGGATGTAGTGTCCATGACGTCACTTTCTGAAGAGCAGTTTTGAAGCGTAAAGTAGAGACGAGCTGGCCGCTGCCATCTTAGCAGCACGTCATTGCACGTCACACCCAGATAAATGGGCAAAGAGGCGGGACGTGGCTGGAGCTGAGGTGACGTGATAACTAACAGACAGCAGACAAACGGCAAGCCACCTGTCACTCAAAGTGGCCATGCCCTTAATTATGCAAAACTTTAAGGCTTTATATAATGTAAATGAATGAGTTATAAAAAATTAAAAAAACCACTCCCCTCATAGTTGTCATAAAGATCAAAATTAGCTGTAAAGACCAAAACCACAATTTGTACCAGGCTGTAAACATGTTTTGGTTTTTTTTTCTGCTTTTTTCTGCATTTTAACATGGAGCTCAATGAGATTCTGCTCCCTTCTGGAGCCTGTCCCTAGTGGCCAGTCGATGAATTGCAGTTTAAGTCACTTCCGTATTGGCTTCAACAGAAAATGGGGGAGGTTGCCTGGTGCTTATCCTGGGAACCATGACAACAGTGCGAGTTACAGTAAGCATGAGCGCCGGCGCCTGTTGATGGCTCACACTCATCACAGGAACGTGCACAGAGTAGTGGCCGAACTCAGTGTTTTGACTGAAGAATACGGTTTCTTTCTCGCAAAACCTTATAGTATGCCTCCTGAACACTTTCCATATATGGCATGTGTCTCACTGTATCATTGCGTGATACTTTTGTATATTTTCTGTAATGTTTTAGCCTGGTCGCTATTCACTGCCATTATAGGAATGAGCGCGTGCAGGACTTTTTTTTTTAGAATTTCTGCTTTTGAGGTCCGAAAAGGATAGAACAGTAGAAACAGTAGAAAAGGATAGAACATAGGGCATTAGAACAACAGCAAGGTGAGTAAAATATGGCTTTATTTTCATCTCAGGATGAACTATCCCTTTAATTAAGTAATATCAAATGCTGAGTGCTGTTGTACTGAATAACAGCACGGCTGTGATTGGCTGTAGGTTCGAGTAATTTAAGATTGTGAATTAAATTCAATTAAATTGCTTTATTAAACTGAAAATGTATTAAAATACATAATTTTGATTTTAGCAAATCAATATTGTTTTTATATATTTTGGCCTCATGTGAATGGACCATTTTCAACTTTCAAGTAGGCGCATTATCTTTTCCGAGATGAAAGTAAATTTGGTTTGAGCTTTACAAAAATCCTTTCAAAAGCGTTCAAATTAAGCAAAAAATAAGGATCATGGAGCTTGGACGGAGTTTGCTAGACGGATGCGATGCAAGTCATGCCTTTTATTGTTTTCCCTGTTTGCTATTCCAAAGTCCTGTCACTGAAACGTTGTGGGCAACGATACAGAAGGTAAATTAAGCACTGCAATTTAACTTGAGGCAAACATCGGGGTCCAAACACAATGAATTAAGTAGATGGTATATAGTTATACAATGTACAGCTTTTCAAATAAAGTATGAGTATTATATAAATGGCTATTCTTTTTATTTTTTTAGGATTAATTTTTTTAAATTACTTTATTAGATTCAAGAGTTTTATTTGTCACATACAGTTATATACAGTTATTACTGATAACATACCCACATTAAATTCAAATTCACCGATTCTTGGTACACTGATTATTGTTTAATGCTTTAACAGCTGAATTTTCAAATTCCAGCTAGCACTGTCAGCCTTACTCTCCACTGTTATCAATAGCATTTCTTTTGTAATTGTGTCTGGCTCAATCAGACAATGGTGGGTGGAGTTAGTGTATAGCCTCTGCCAACAAGGTGCACTTGGTGTTTATATATATATATATATATATATATATATATATATATATATATATATATATATATATATATATATATATATATATATAATATATTAGAGATTTCTAAGATCTTTTTATTTTATCAAAGAAAAGAGAGAGAAAGAGATATACTAAACTGACAAATACTAACTGGGACATGGATATGCAGTCTCTTAGAACTAGTGTATGTATGTGTCAGGGGAAATGAAGCAGCACAAGATTAAAGATTAAAAAAACTTTTTTGTGGAAGAAAGACATTGTAGCACTTTATCTAAATGATGTTTAAATGAGTGACTGATGAATGCTGTGAAGCTGCTGTCTTTATTCACATGCTTGAAAATCTCAGTGTGATAGAGAGAAAAAACAACCATTTCAATGAACAGAACTCTCAAAAGATGATGCTATGGGGGAAATGGCAACATTTTACTCCAGCGACAGAATCATAATGGTTGAAAATATCAACTGTTTGTTCTCCAATTTTGTTATGCAAATTATGGCAGCATTAAAAGAACAAAGTTGACCATTAAAAAAAAAGCATGCGTGACTGCTGTTCTCTTTCATGAAATGCACAATTTGAAATGCTCTATTTTATTTTTGTTTTTAATCTGATAGGTACATTTAGAGAGCAAGAGAGAGAGAGAGAGAGAGAGAGAGAGAGAGAGAGAGAGGCAGAACTACTGTAGATTTGGAAATTATACAAGCTGGACTCATACTTATATAAACAAACATGAGATAGACTTTATTGTATTTGGAAGCATACTTAGAGGAACAGTTCAATATTAAAATAAAATGAAAAGAAAAATATTTGACTTGAAAGCCTCAGTAGATGGAAAGATTATTAAAAATCGACTTAACTGATAGCAGAATGTTCATTTTTGGTGAACCTTCCTTTAACACAGTATGTGGAACAGATAATCTGTTGCTTGCATTTAAAGGTTATTAAAAAACTACGGTCCCTATTATACACAATGTGACGCCAGGTGCGGCGCAAGTGTTTTTTGCTAGTTTCAGCCTGACACAGTTATCATTTTCACATCTAGCGCCACATTGTTTAAATAGCAAATGCACTTGTGCCCATCTGTTCGCCCATGCTGGTCTGAAAACCAGGTGTGTTCAGACGCATTGTTGGCGACTGCACTATTAACCAATAAAAACCTGGTCTAAAGTCAATACTGCAGTATTTTTTTTGTGTGTGTTATTTAAAGGGAGCGTTAGTAATATGCACCTATAGGCGGGTACACAACGCGCGTACACTCTGCTTATTACACACACAGGGACGCGCAGCACACACACATTTTTAAATATTAAAAATAAAAGGATTCCTCTCTGGAGAAGCGTTCAGTCTTTCCGATCGCAAATTCCGCCATGTAAATAGCGATTCCGCGATGGTGTAAGCACAACTGGCTTTTAAAGGGAATGGGAGATGAGACTCTGATTGGTTTATTGCATGTTACACCCAAAACACACCCACGACTCATTAAGAGACAAGGTACAACCCTTTTGGACCATGCGCCTGGTGCTGACCGTTTTTTCTATCGTTAACTAGCAAAAGTGGATTCGGACACGCCCTAAGTGCACCTGCGCTGTGCGCTTCAGACCATGTGCTCAGATCGTAAAAATAGGGCCCTATATGTATTTCTTTCTTTTGCAGAAAACAGTAGAAAATATTTTGTAGAATTCTTAAACAACACTGGAACTCATTGGAAGAATTTATTTTATTTATTTATTTTTTTTAGAGCTCCTTTCTAGAAATAAATACATACAGGTTTGGAATGACACCTGGGTGATTAAATGATTACAGAATTTTAATTTTAATTTTTGGGTGAACTATACCTCGAAAATTTCTCAGTCATGGAAAAAAAGGATTACTAGCATCAATTACCAAACAACCATATTTTGTGTTTCAGAGTAAATCTGTGATCGATGAGCAAGACGAAGCATAGTCTCATTCTCATGGTTTTATTTGCATTCTTGTGATGTTGAAAGGTATTCACAGTACCATTGAAATATTGGCCTAGTTCAGCTGGTTACAGATATAAATCATGCCCTGTAGACCTCATTCATCCAGCTGCCTTAGGCTCTAGCTTTACAAAAGCACAGTATGTGAGGGCATGAATATTTTCTCTCACTTTGGAACAGAGGGTGCTGAATCCTGAAATATTGTGAGAGCTGAGAGGCTTCACTCTCAAAAAATTGGGCCTTGCATTGCTCTTAGTTTCAAATCAAAACTATTTAGCAAAGTATGAAAAAACTGTAAATTTAAGTGAACTTAAAAATGACCTTAAACTCAAAAACTTTTTTGAGTTGGAGTCATCTACTTAAAAATGTTTAAGCAAATATCTAAAACTCACAAATAAGCAAACCATTGTCACCGCCAGGGGGGTATTCCAGAAAGCAGGTTATGTGACATACCTCGGTATGTTTAAGAGTAAGCAAGCGGATAACCTCAACTTTCGGTTCCAAAAACGGAGGTAAGGGTATGGGTTGGGTATGTAAGTAACCATGGCAACTCACTCTCTGAACATAACCTGCTCCGGAGCAGCTCATGATCCAGGGTTAGTTTTGCTTAAGAGGTATTCAGATGTGTTTTATATAATTAATATAGTTTTATTAATATATCCAAATTTGTTATATAGTTAGAGTTATATAATATACAATATTATGTATTAATTCTAAAGAATTAATAAAAATAAACACTAAATAATGTTAGTTAAATTCAAATATATGTGTTATTTATTTTATTGTCTCACACATGGATCTGCATTAAATTAATTAGCATCAAACAATATCATCCTTATTCTTAGTGAATAAAGATTACTTATTAAATGAAGCCATTGAAAAAATTATTGCATAACCACCAAATAGGTGGCTCTGTGCACTAAGTAGGTTATGTAGCTCGTCATTAAACAAATGAAGAAGAGGAAGTGGAATGGCTCTTTCTTAGCGTCTGTTTCCATGGTGAATCATCGATTCGTTGCCCTGTTGAAAATGTCTTGTGTGTTAACCGGAACTTACTCTGAGTCGTTTTGGAACCAGCATACCTCCAGTAAGCAAGTTTTGGGTTAATCAACCGAGAGTTCAGGGTATATGTGACGGTAAGTTAACCTTGCTTTCTGGAATACCCCCAGTGCTCTTCTGAAAACGTCTAGCTGCGAGTGTTTGAGAGCAGCACTTTTTGCAGCGCAGCATTTATTTATTTATTTTCTTCAGTTGAGGCTTTGGTTGCTATGATATGGAATATCTGTGGAAGAGTTACTAGTATCTGATTTCACAAATAGTTTGTTTCGAATATATATATATATATATATATATATATATATATATATATATATATATATATATATATATATATATATATATAAATGTTCATGCAGAGTAAAGTATTTGCTCTGGCTCTCGTTTTAAATGATTTTGTTTCGCCCTTCCTCCACTGTGATTGGATGGCTGGGTAAAACGTGACAGTGAAGAGTGCTGCTTTTTACCCAAAGTTGAACATTAGGGGTGGGCGATCAATACCAAGTAAATACAGGGCCAGCATCGCAGATAGCGAAACAATATTTTTTACTTGTAAAAACATGCACTTTAACATGTACTGTACTTTCTCTTAAAGGGATAGTTCACCCAAAAATGAAAATTAGCCCATGATTTACTCACCCTCAGTCATCCTAGGTGTATATGCCATTCTTCTTTCAGATGAATACAATCAGAGTTATATTAAAAAATGCCCTGGCTCTTTTAAGCTTTATAATGGCAGTGAATGGTTGTTTCTGTTTTGAAGTCCATAAAAGTGCATCTATCCATCATAAAAGTGCTCCACACGGCTCTGGGGGTTAATAAAGGCCTTCTGAAGTGATGCGTTTGTATAAGAAATATCTTATACAAACGCAAGTTTTATATCCATATCCATAGTTTTTCCAGTTTGTCAGTCCAGGCCTATACAGAAAAAAAATGCATTAATCCTGTTTAATTAAACCTGCTATGTTTGAAGGTTTAACTGAAAAAATAAATAAAAATCAATGCATATCACAATAGAAGGCTGCAAGCATTAATGCATTAACACATTCGTTTTGCTTCTGAAAGTTTTATATTGTTTAGCCCAAATTGTAGTGTGTAAGTGGCAACAGTGCCCCAGGGATGCTGATTCAAGGTTGTCAAAGATAAAACTGAATAAACTAATGAGAGAGAAACAACAATGGATGGCTACATGTATTAGAGGAGGTTAGAAGGTAAAAGATTATAAAGATGTGTATATGAGTTAGAACTCATCATAGAACTCGTCTGTGTACATGTACATGACAAATGGAGTTTACTTTAAAATATGCTTTGCTATACAACTGTGCACTTACGCTAACGTAAAAAACTAAGTCTAGAAATATACATTGTCAAGATAGTTAGTAGGGGTGTCGAAATGAATCGTTTCTATGATGCATCGTGATGCAGACGAGGACGATTCGGTATCAGTAATAGACCGTAACCGATTATAATGTTATAATATTTGTGTATTTGTTCTAAATGCTCCTGTTGTCTTCTGTGCCCAGACTTGAGTTTTGTTTGATACATTCAAGAAGTGTGTTTTCTTTGAGCAGGTATAATTAAAGGCTCAGTTCACATAACTGACTGACAAAATATATGAGGATGCAGTGCATCGTCAAAGCATTGTGATGCATCGTGTTATCGAATTGAACCGAATCGTGAGACCAGTATAGGTTCACACCCCTCATAGTTAGTAAGCCAATAAAACTACAATAATAAAGTCAATATTCAAGAAGTTTGGCTGTTTTCAATATTTGTTGTTTACATGATCTAAGAATTACTGTGAACTGCCAGAGACAATGGATGCTCTGAAATCAAAGGGTTTGTAACATTCACACTATACAAGCAGCGCCTGGAAGCTGGAGGAAATTTTGTTTTTTATTGAAGTATGAACAGGCAAATCATCAGAGCTCTGCAGAAGCTTCCCATATCGCTGCCAGCTATTTACAAGCTGCGCAAAACTCGCCCCGAAATCTCAGACAGGCAACTTTAACAAGTTTGATGTTGCATCCTCCCAGCTAACATTGAAGGTCTTTAGGCTATGGGGGGTTTATAAGCGAATTTACTCAGCTCTGGCTCAGCTTCAGTCATGTATGAGCTATAAATTTGTTATTCTGACAATGTCGATAAAATCACTGTCCTACCTATTGACTGTACTCAAAGATTGCCTCAGATGTGGTTTAGGCTTTGTATGCAGTGCTTCATGCTGATGCAGTCTGGGCAAAAAGTATATTGTATATTGCAGGACCCAGATTTTACATTAGACAAATGGCAACCCAATGCAGTAATGTTTAGCATACAAGTAAACACTGTCAAAATCAAACACTGAAATGCATTGCTATGAACTGCATGAGCTTAACAAGTTAGTATAACAACATACAGGCTTGCTTTTATACACTCTAAAAACTGCTGGGTTAAAAACAACCCAAGTTGGGTTGAAAATGGACAAACCCAGCAATTAGGTTGTTTTAACCCAGCAATTGGGTTGTTTTAAGCAAACATTTAACCCAACCGCTGGGTTAAAACAACCCATCTACTGGGTTAAAACAATCCAGTTGCTGGGTTTGTCCATTTTCAACCCAACTCGGGTTGTTTTTAACCCAGCATTTTTTAGAGTGTAGTTAAATAGGAGAGAGCAGGGCACAACCTAACGCGGGGTAAGTTGTAACACACATGGTTTAAAACTCCACACATGCCAGGATGACAAAACGACAATTAGTTGCCAACATTATTTAGAGAAAAAATTGCACCAAAATAAAAATATATATATATATATATATATATATATATATATATATATATATATATATATATATATATATATATATATATATATATATAATTGGAAGATATCACTGAACATTTATTTAACCATGGCAAAAGTACATTTATTTCATAAGTTTATTTTTCATCTCTGTTTTTGTGTTTATGTAAAATAAGACAAATCTGATATTATTTTAATCTTATATCTGTTATTTAACAGTTGAAATGTTCTTTAATGCTGATCTAACAGCAGAAGACACGAGCCGGGTTTAAATCCCAGTTGTGCTGGCAGGGCATGTATTAGAATTCATGCTATTCTATTCTATACTTTTATCAATTCTTTTGAGAAACCACGAGAAAAGGGTGAATAATGACTGAGAGTCAATGTTCAGAAATTATTTATTATTTGTATGTTTTAACTATGCTGTATAGCTGTGTTTTGAGTTAAATAATGCCATTCTTTTATTTGAAAAAGTTGTATTATATTGACAAAATATTTTAGTTTATTTTTATTATTATATCAGATATCATTTTAAGCTGTCATCTGGTGATGTTACAATGTGCCCCTCACATGTTACAGTGTACCCCACCTATGGGGCATGTTGTCACACGTCACTTCCACTCTTTCGGGGTAAATCAAGAAAAAGGTATACACTGTATTAATGAAACAAAACCACATAATTGTACTAGACGTGTGAAATTAATGTGGGGAAAAATAAATACTCTGAGCCGTAAGTGGATTTACACAAACTGAGAAAGTCAAAAAGTGTTAGGTTTTGCAGCACTCTCCCCTAAATGTTTTTTGAATGTCAGTGGCTTTATGATTAATTTATGTATCATAAGCATGCGCCGCATGGGACTTAATGGAGAGAGTAAACATGAAATAAAGTATTCCTTTATGTGTTTTTGGGCAAGATGAAAAAGAAGGGATACTTAATAGTGTTTAATGTTCAATTATGTGTAATACTTTATTTTGATGGTCCCATTTGAACATTCTGTTAACTTTGCAAATATGTCAACTAACTTTCATTACAGTATTAGTACTGTCTGCTTAATATCTGCTAACACTTTATTTTGATGGTCGCCCAACAGACATTCTACTGGTTATGAGACATTCTAACTTTCTAACTTTTCAAGTATATGTCAACTTATTCTAACCCTAACCTAATACTTATAATACCTAATACTACTAATACTCTAACTAATGAGAGTTAGTAGACATGTAGGTGTTAAAGTGACTGTGGCAAGCAGTATGAGGCCGAGGGCTGTGAAAGAATGGCACGAGGTCGGTCGTATCTCTCACAGAGGAGTACATAAAAAATACATAAAAGGAGGAGTGATTACAGTGAAGAACGAGAGAGGACCAGGGACCTGTTTCAATAAGGAGGTTCAGCCAACTTTGAGTTTAAACTTGAACTCTGAGTTGACTTACCCTGAGATGGGAAACTTTGAGTTTTTGGTTTCAGAACAGCTGAATTGAGGTAGTTCAATCAACTCTGAGTAGACTGACTCGGAGTTAAGCGCATGCACCACGACTATGAAAAGCCATGATCGATTGAGCTCTGAAATTACGATTCATCATGGCAACAGCACCCAACAAAAAGACATCTGCATACTTCCGGGTCAAACGTAAATTTAATTCTTAAGTAAGTTATTGAACTAATATTAATTTTCATGGTATCCCAAAAAGAAAAAGGAAAAACAATGTGGTGGCAGCTAAAAATGAAGTATAAAAATATAATTGAATCAGGTAAAGCTTTAAGCATAAAAGGTTCATGGGTGTAGGTTTCATGATTTTACAAACATTTGACATATTAAATAAATATCATTCAGTGTCTTTTTCAATGTGCAGCAGCTTTTTCCACATAGTCTAATGCTCTTTTCACACAATGTTCTCTAATCCAACCTGTTACATTTCTGAATTAATGAAATGAACATTTGACTTCTACTCAGGCCAACAGCAAAAAGGCAGAGGCTCACATGATGGGAGGACCTGCACCACCATATATATATAAAGATGACCAAATAAATTGTGAATGCTTTGTGTTTATTTAACACCTGTGGTGTATAGCATATATCTCAGACTACCCTTCCATCTGGTATTTTTCCATTTCATATAGTAATCTGTTTCATTTTCGGAAGGTGCGATGATGGGACTATTGGAAGTCCTATATATTTTTCTTATTTTGCAAATTATCTGCCAATAGGGTAAGAAAAAATATGAAAAACATTTGTGCAGCATGAATGAATGAATGAATGAATGAATGAATGAAGCATTTAAACACCTCTGGCGCTTTAAAAAGGGGGAGGAGACCGAAAGAAACTCTGGGTTTACAGAAGAAGACCTGCACCTGACCAGGTTAGATTACCCTGGTAACTGACTCTGAGTATAAGTTACCTCTATTTCAGACTTGACTTACCCTGCTTTCTCGGGTTTAACATACCTCCTATTCTGAAACGGAAAACCCAGAGTTCCCCTCATTTCAGGGTTAACATACTCAGAGTTTTCACTTAACCTCCTTTCTGAAACGGCCCCAGGCCTGGATTTTACATTGTGTTTTGTTTATGTTTTGTTTATATGTGTGCGGCAGCCATCCATGAGGGGCTGCCTGCTTTTTATTCATTTTGTGTTTACTTATTTATTAAAGTCTTTGAACTTTTGCCAGGTCCCACCTCCTTCTTCCCATGACAACAAACTTTGTTACAGTGACCATCAAAATAAAGTGAAACCCAATGATGATACCACTTATAGCGAGTTCACACAGCCCCGATTTTGACTCACCGGCAGGTTTTGCGAAATCGCTAACAAATGATAATCATAGGCAAATCGGTGCTCGTTCACGTGAGTGACAATCACGCAGTGTGAATTACCAAAGCGCAATCTGAGAGAGTCGCTGACACCCGTGAGATATTTGGCATGCTAAATATCTGGACCTGTCGGTGAATCAAAATCCTGCAGTGTGAAATGATGTGTGTTCTGACTGAAAATGGCATTGGCGATGATCTACAGCCAATGAGAGAGCAAGATACAGGGCAGCGGGAAGTTCTGGGAGGAGTTATAGACCAGAATATCAGTATTTTAATAAATGTGTTTACAATTATATCAAACAGAAACAAAGCACAAACATTTGCTTGACCAGCCGCAACAGCAGCGCATTGCAAAATTATTTATTTACCTCCAACTCTCTTTGCAGAACACAATCCTTGCTCCCTGCGTCTCCCCAACCATTTCCTCCTTAATAATCTTTTATCTTTTTCCCCTGTTCGCTGCAAATCAACGCACAGACAATTTGGATCGCAAGCTTTCTGCTGTCTATCATTTTTAATAACAATTCCAGTCTTAAGCGAGAAATCCGGTCTGACCCACGCGTAATCTCGCGTTGTTTCCTTGTCACTTCTCGCGCATTTGGTTGTGAAACGTAGTTTGCGGGTGGGACAGAGCTGTCTCGATTCTTCCTCTTGTACAGCCATGCAATGTGAAACCCTCTGTCGCCAATCCATCATGCAGTGCAAAAAGAGCAGTGATCCGACGAGTTTGAAAATCATGCAGTCTGAACCCAGCATTAGGGTTGCCAAAATAAGGGACACCCATTCACGCCACCCAGAAATGGTGAACGCTTCTCTGCAAAGTGTGCAGTTCACCTTAGGTTCATCATGAGTTACTGGACAGACCCATTGATACCTTTTTTTTCTATTCAGTCCTATATCTGGAGATCTTCTTGCATTCAAACGGTGGACGCGAGCTCGACATGTTTTTAAAAAAAACTGCTGTCTGCTGTCTCAGACGTTGGCATCTTTGTCCTGTGTCAGCCACCATAGCTTCTCTATGTGCTTCGAAAGGGAAGGGTAAATGATGGGCGGTTGCAATTCACAACCTCATCACTAGATGCTGCTAAAATTTAAACAGTGCACCTTTAATTTAGATGTTAAATTTTTATTCAGACTATCTTGGTTTTCTGCTTTGTTCAAGAAGCATTTTATTAATTAGTATTTAGCAATTAATAATGTGCTATTGCTAATGTGCTATTGCTCTTAACAGTTCAATAGATAGTTAATACTCAGTGGTGGGCTATCAGGGCCTTCTCTGCTGGCCCTGTCAAAATCAAAAATATATATTTTTTAATTATTATCATTATTATTTTTTAAAATAATTAAATTAAATTAATGTGTGTCTGAACGTGTCTAAATTAAATGACTGTCTATTTCAGTATGTTACAATTATATTTCCATAAAGAATGTGGTTATTTTTGTGAGGCTGAGCTGTATTTTCCATATGTCATCATCTAAACGCATCACAGCTCGTGGACCAGCACTAGTAGTATAACTAGCCTTCCGTTGAAGCTGCCATTTTCCATTGGATCATAACTTTGACTGACGTTAGTCATCAGCCAATAAAATGTTGATGTGTAGTGATAAAACGCCCCAGCGATGTGTCGGTGATAACCCCCCCGCGCTGATGTCATCAGAACTTTTCTCGGGTTGTGAGCGATCTATATGAAATAAGCTATGGCCGCTGCGGATGACGGGCTGCATTCTAATGAGCTTCGTGTTCATCCTTATGTCAAGCCAGTAACATTAGCTGACAAGCTGTGTTTCTTGTTTCTTTTGATATTCTTGTTGGTCCGTGTTTTTGTTTGTTTGTTTGAGTATTTGTGCCAAAATTAGTTGATCTAATTCATTTTAGATTCATTTTACCAGTTGCCTAAACGGTGACACATGAGTGCAGTGATATCAATAAATAGTTAAATTGCCTTTTTGTCTCACGTGTCCTTTTATGTTGTTTGCTCCCTTCCCAATGAGCACTTTGAAAGCGGGGCTTGTAACAGTAGTGCATACAGTGCATATGCAAGATTGTATTCTGTATGTACCGGTGTGTGTAGTGTTGTTATGGCGATGGCGTGGGGTGTGTTGATCGTTAGTGAAGGCCCTGACTGAAACCCCACGGTACGCTACTGCTAATACTAATCATATATATATATATAACAGTAATATGCCACAAAATATATGAATTTGAATTAATTAATCTTGTTAGTGAACCATATAAACTTACTTTGAGACACACTTGGTATGTATTATCATCATGATTATTTTAATGTTTTTTTACACTTTTTTTTTTTTCCTGAACTTTTCTCACCCCTATCACCTACTTGATACCCCCTGGAGGACCCCGAACCCTAGTTTGAAAACCCCTGCTTCATACTAAAACTGTAGTGTAAGACTGTAGTATAAGGTTTAAAGCCCAGGAACCCCTGAACAAAGTGCACATATATAATTTAGGATGCATGGTAGATGGTGAACCCTTTTTCATTGCATCATCTTTCTCTTTTAAGTTGAAGCTAGGATTTTGGCCTTGTGGGATTTTCCTTAAAAGATTTAATGAATTGCTTCGAAGATAAAGGTGATTTAGACTCACATAGCCAGACTTTTCAGTCTGGTTCACTATGGAGGTTATTCTGGAAAAAAAAAAAAAAAAAAAAACTGTCCACAGAAGATACTGGCTTAACAATCACAGTTGCCAGTTGACTTTTAAAGGTGGGATGGCCACAACAACAGTTATGTGACTGTCGTGGAAAAAATAAACTTTAATAATTATCATGGTGAAGCTGCAATTGAAAAACACAAGCTAAGTGTCTTTAAAAGCTTTTATTCTTGCCAAGAAGGTCAGTTCGGACATACAGGTTGTCTGCAGTCAGGAAAGACAAAGTGGAAGCCTCACACTCTTTCTTCAACTTCAACTTCAACTTTAATAACACACAAACATGATAACAAACTCCTTATTTGGTGTCATCTGCAGCTGTCCCTCCTTCAGTGAAAACACAAAACTTTCAGAGAACTTGCTCAAGGCTACAGACAACAAACACAAGTTCTAGTGAAAAGAGTATCAAAGTTTATCAAACAACAATTCCCATTATATTTAACAAAAACATCTTATATGAGTTTAAAGTGCCCTTCCACACAAAACCATTTTACTTGTTTGTTTGTTTTTTTAATATGTCAGGTTCATATGTGTTTGTGTTATGTTGTGAATGTGAAAATTAACTGCTACCTCCTCTGTCAGCTCTAGCTACTGAAAAGAAATAAGCAGAAAAAGGCCATTTACAAAAGCTGGTCAGTCTGACGTGGTGTTGCCTGAGCTCATTACTATTCATGAGCTCGCCCAGTTGAGACCATGTCCACAGAATTCGTCTAGCTCAGTGACAGTTTTCCTATACAGCAAGGATGGCTGAACGTCATATGGCAATATGCCTGAAGAAGCCATTTCTGCAGCGATTCCAGATAATAGTAAACAAAGTTCCTCTACTTGTTGCGCTGAGTAAAGGATGCTGATAGCCAGGCTCCCATTGGCTAGCTGTTAGCCAATCAGAGTCATGCAGCTTAGCTTGTTGAATATTAATGAGAACTGGTGCAAATCGAACCTTCCTGCAGGCTTTCTATACCACACTAGAATGGCTTGAAACAAGGTAACCAAGGCATTTTTTCCACAAAAAATGTTACAGAGCCCATGGTAGAACTTCAGACATTACCACAAAAGTAATGAAATACGTGTGGCAGAGCACCTTTAATATCAAAAACACCTGATATGGTTTGATATAGTTTGTTATGTTCAAAATTTCCATTACAGTTACTCACATTTGTTCTTCTATTGGGTGGTATGGTGTCCCTGTAGTTAGTTAGTAGATGTATTGTCTTGTATAAAAGTGTTTAATAAATGACTACTTGCTTACTTACTCACCCAACATTATAGATGTGTTTGAATGTATTACTGACTGGGTCTTGAGATCTGGTCTTAACACTATTTTTTGAAGGTCTTGGTCTTGCCTCAGTGTCGACCACATTTGTACTCAGTCTTGTCTCGGTCTCAGACTTGGAGGACTCAAGATTTTGTTTCAAGACTGGTCAAGACCACAACTGCTGGGATATTACTAAATTGCCGGTGAATTGACAAATTTATTTTTTTAAACATCATTAATGTGAATGGATGTAAAACTTACTGCTTCAGATGCAATCAATCACTTATTTCTAATTTGATTTGTTTATTGTCCCAGTTCAGAAATTAATTAAGGATTGGGTCAGAAATGTCCCCAAAATTAATACAAATGCTCACAAAATTCAAGATATTGTTGCAAAAAGTTCTTGTATGAGAAATGGATTTATAACGTGATATAATTAAGCAAGAGCAAGAGAGCTGTTTTCACAATGCATGTGAATGACTGCAAACGTGATATTGCTTTGAAAAAGCATTCAATAATTTTTTTACATTATTTATGCATTTGTAATTAACCAAACCGGATGCATCTTCTGTATCACCTCTGTAGCGCAAAGATGGATTTTGCTGTTAATGATTTAATTTGATTTGTAACAGCCCTATATAGTGTCTTATTCTAATTACATTTATTATAAGTTATTTATTATAAGTTATAAGTAATTTCTCAGGTGTTAATGTGGATCTTTATGAATTTAAGGAGTGCTGGTCTGGTCTTGATCTTGACTCTGTCTCACCTTGCCTTGGTCTTGTCTTGGTCTCAACTCCTCAAAGTCTTGGTATTGTCTTGGTCTCAACACACATTGGTCTTGGTCTCGACTTAGTCTTGGATTAGGTGGTCTGGACTGCAACACTAGTATGTATACATAGACACCACATTCGTAGCGTTTGTATGTGTGCATGTGTATTAGATGAAAGAGTGGGCATGTCGGCTAACTGTCATATATCCTCTTTAAGATGGCAGAAGTCAGACAGCAAAGGTGCATGCAGGGAAATTGAATCCGGTCTCACTTAATGCATCTGAAATTGCGCTTCACTTGCATGTTGATATGGAGCTGTTTATTCACAGGGCTTCTTTCCTCTGTCATTCATAACATCAATGCATTCACAAACTACAGATGAGACATCTCCCCGTCAAAAAGATGGACATGGACACGGAATCCATGGACACAAATAGGATGCCTTTATATTATCTTTTATATCTGTACCTGTTGTTGATATGTCACGGTGCGGTAGAGTGCATATTAAAAGTGAATAAAGAACAGAAATAGTGTTAGGAGGCAGTAGCAGCCAGGAACATATCTGAATATTTTTATATTTGAACATATCTGAATTGAAAATATCTGGATTTATTCATGGATTACAACTAAAATGTAGACTGATCTTAATTTAACTCACAATTATAGACGAACATAGCCTGGAAGCCAGCTGAACAACATTTGAAGTCGGGAAGTTCGGTCTGGACTTGATCTGTTGTGGAGCAACTATGCTTGAATCAGAGCTGTTCGGACCAATCAAATTGTCACGGCGGGCTTTATACGATGATGGACAGATAACATAAAGTAATCATCCACGTCACTAAAGAGCGCTTGGGTTGAATTCATTCTAATCCTAAACGGAGAACTTGTTTATATATACATGCACCTTTCCTATTTCTCTCAAAAATGATGATCGTGTTGGTAAGTACTCCGTGTATCCTTAAATTCTTTTTACAACACCGGCAAAGATCGTTTACACTCATCTTCTTCTTCTACTTCTTCAGTGCAGAGGCATTTTCTTTCCTGGTTCGGTTGAAACACACCCCATAATCACAGCCCAATGGAGCAGTATCAAACTAGAATCTAAGTATGATGAAGTCAGGCTAAGACAAACACGATCTGACTAAACTTATAGCACACAAACAGTTGTATTTTTCACATTTTAACTGAATACACTGAGTAATCATTCACAGTGCAGGGTGGAGAAAGTAAGTGAACCCTTGAATTTAGCAACCCTGAGGTTTTGCTGCCAAAAGAGGATCTACATCAAATGTTTTCTGAAGCTGCTTAAGATTCCCACCCTACAAATCTGTTTCAGTTTATCAATATTTTTGAGTTGTCTTGATAGCACAGCTGTTGTGGCACAGCATCTGAATTGACTTAAGGTCAGGGCTCTGGCATTCTTTAGTTCTCAGGTTCTCAACTCTGGCCCTCAAGATCCTTGAACAAGTTAGGGTGTGTTCATACTTATTCAAATATATATGATGGTATTTTGACCAGCTCAGAACTCATGATGAGCTTATAAAATGTGTAAAGGAGTCAAAACAGCGACAGGAATCCCTCCGTCACACACACAAATGAAGATCTGCTGTGAGGAGACGCGGTTCTGAGGCCTGTACAGAACTGTGATGGGCAACATCATGACTATGATGAAATAAAAATGGTATTCCTGAGCATCTTGTGACATTGTCCTTTTTTTTATTTGTTTTTGTTGTCTTTAGTCTGTGTTGCGTTCACATTTCATTCAAACCACACCAGGGTTCATTTGGAAGCGGAACGAGACCTATATTTTCAAAGGTCTCTGTCTGCTTGTTTGGTGCGCTCCAGGGTTCAGATGGTAGCGTTCACACTTATTAAAATGAACTGGACTAACAGCAATAGCACCAGGGTTAGTTTTTTAATCGAACCAAACATGCCAAGTGTGAACACACCCTTAATCAAGGTAGGTAAGTTTGATCAAGGTTGAAACTGATCTCTGCTGGAAAGTGAACATCGAGGGTCAGAGTTGAGAACCCCTGCTTTAGTTGATTTAGGGGAGAGCGGGGCACAACCTAACATGGGGTTAGTTGTAACACACACTGTTTACTAGTTGCCATATCAACATTATTTAGAGAAAAAATCTTTGGAAGATATCACTGAACATTTATTTAACCATAGCAAAAGTACATTTCTTAAGTTTATTTTTCATCTCTGTTTTTTGTGTTCAAAATCAAGAAAAATATATACACTGTATTAATGAAACAAAACCACATAATTGTACTAGACGTGTGAAATTAACGTGGGGAAAAATAAATACTCTGAACCCCAAGTGGATTTACACAAACTGAGAAAGTCAACAAGCGTTAGGTTGTGCCCTGCTCTCCCCTACGTGTGTGCTTTGGGTCATTGTCTTGTAGATTCACTCAACCTCTCAAGAGCTTGAAGCCATGAACTGCTGTCCTAACATTCTCCTGTAAAATGTATTGATGCTCTTCTGAATTCATTGTTCCTTCAATGATTGCAAAGTGTCCAGGCCATGAGGCAGCAAAGTCGTTATTTTTGTTTGTTTTTGCACACAAAAAGTATTCAATTCACATCATAACATTAATGGGATAGTTCACCCAAAAATTATAATTTTATATTAATCTGCTTACCCCCAGGGCATCCAAGATATAGGTGACTTTGTTTCTTTAGTAGAACACAAATGAAGATTTTTAACTCCATCCGTTGCAGTGTGACAGTCGTTTAATGCATGTGAATGGTAACACATGAGAGTATGAGAACTATGAGAGTAAAAGAAACATGCACATACAAATCCATATTAAACCCTGCGGCTTGTGACGACACATTGATGTCTTAAGACATGAAACGATACAGTATTTATATAAATGTGTTTTTTTGTTTGTTTTTTTACCTCTAATACACCACTATATCCATTGACCTCACTTACCGGAAGTGATCGCGCACTGAAGGTTGTTGGACATAGTGGTGTATTAGAGGTAAAAAATTATACCCGCAGGGTTTAATATGGATTTGTATGTTCATGTTTTTTTTTTACTCTCATAGTTTTCATACTCATGTGTTACACAACTGACAGACTGCAACGGTTGGAGTTAAAAATCTTCATTTGTGTTCTACTGAAGAAAGTCACCTATATCTTGGATGCCCTGGGGGTAAGAAGATAAACATCAATGGACTTTGAAAGTTGCAATGACGGTGCTGCCTATGGGTGGTTTAGAGAGCTCTCTGATTTCATCAAAAATCTCTTAATTTGTGTTCTGAAGATGAACGAAGGTCTTACAGGTTTGGAATGACATGACGGCGAGTAATTAATGACAATTTAAATTTTTGGGTGAACTAACCCTTTAATTGACTCCAGTTAGCTTTTGATGAAGTCGTAGCACAGAGGTGCAATTACTTTTTTAAGTCTGCCCTATCAATGATCACGCAATGTTTTCAATAAAATTTTGAAATGTAGAACTGTTTGTGTGTTATTAGTTGGGCAAGATTGTGTTTGCCTTTAACTGTGACTTAGACATAGGTGGAGGGTAAATCAACTCCAGGGAAAGATTAAAGCTTTGTTGGCTCCACACCGTGAGACTCCACTGACTACGGGCACTTCTCCTGAAATGAACAAGGTGTTTACTTGACTCACTTGCCGTTGTACTATTCTTTGAAATGACATGGGGTGACTAATTGTCCTCTAAACCATCAGGAAGTAGTGGTAAGAAGAGGTAAGGTAGCCTACACATTTGGCAATGTTTGTTTTTATTACATTTCATCAAACCCATGCACCCAACAAAAGAACCAAAGATTAGTGTAAAACCCAGTAAAACTTGAGATTATTACTTGTGACATTAAAACAAAATATTAGAACAAAACTCTCCTTATGAATTCTTTTGTTATTAAGGTGTCTATGTTCACAAACCACTGTTCTTTTTAACAGGACAGCAAGCATAGGCTACTACATGCATGACCTGGCATGGCAGAAAGCACGTAGAGGGTTCCCTTTATAATCACTAAAAAAGAGGTCACTCGTTTTAGTTCATCGCAATCTCACAAAGTTCCATTATAATCACTGAAGCTGACTGCACAACAAATCTCTCGTCTACACTTTGTTTGATATAATGAGAGGATTCAGAACTCAGCACTGAAGAAAAACTCCAGAGTGTTTTGCGCGGTGAGTGGAGTCCATTCTAACTTAAATACCTCTGTTGATTTCTTGCATGCAATGGCCAATCAGATATGTTTGTGATTCGCTTAATTGCGTAACGCTGCAAAAACACGTTGTAAATAGAAACCTTTGACGCTCTCCAGAGCGCAAACACAGACACGCACTTGATCGTTTGCCAAATATGTTTCAACAATATGCTCTTATTACAGAGAAAACTGATCCTAGACCAGCAGTTATGAGCAGCTTTTCCCTCTAAAAGCAATAAAGAAGCAGCAGCAGGCATTGGTTTGAGTGAGAAAATGTCATGCTAGTCTCAAGTCTGTGGCCATGGAACCTTAAACATGCTCTGCACATGGACCAGATCAGAAGACATTTATGAGTAATCAGTGCAGAAATACAGATTCAAAGGGTTCACAAGCTTGTTCTTGCCACTGTATATATTTCTAGCAGTGGTGGTGGCTATGCTGTGCTTTAGACAGTTTGCACAGTAAAAACCTCTTAGTTTTTTTTTTTTCTTCCTGTAGAGCACCTCCACTAAGTTTCTTTGGCCCTCAGTGACTCCACAGAGTGGTTTGGAAAAAGGATGGATAGATTTATTTGGCCATTGCATCATATCTCACCCTTTTTGAGCATCCCAGAAGTGTTACATTTTTTAAATGATTTGTCGAGTTAGAGGTATAGTCTAATTTTTAAATGTGTATTTTGCTCCATAGCGTGGCACTCCATCTGGTTATTTTTTAATGAAACCTCTTCAGACTGATGAATTTGAAACTAGTCAAATCCTTTATAAAACTACAAAATACACAGTATATTTAAAGTGAAATATAATAATAAATGAACATAATAGAAAAAGTTAGATACAGAACATTGAAGGGTGGATTCTGAAATCCACTGCCACTTCTCTCTAATTATATCCTAATTATATCCTAATTAAATTTATAATCAAAACCTTAATCAATATCTATCCTCCTACATATTAAGATGATTTAAATGATTTATTCTAGTTTGAATGTTTGGTTTCATTCATTTTGACTGAATTATATGCTTAAATTTATATTTATTTTGCATTATACAAACCCGATTCCAAAAAAGTTGGGACACTGAACAAATTGTGAATAAAAAAGGAATGCAATAATTTACAAATATCATGAACTTATATTTTATTCACAATAGAATATAGATAACATATCAAATGTTGAAAGTGAGACATTTTGAAATGTCATGCCAAATATTGGCTCATTTTGGATTTCATGAGAGCTACACATTCCAAAAAAGTTGGGACAGGTAGCAATAAGAGGCCGGAAAAGTTAAATGTACATATAAGGAACAGCTGAAGGACCAATTTGCAACTTATTAGGTCAATTGGCAACATGATTGAGTATAAAAAGAGCCTCTCAGAGTGGCAGTGTCTCTCAGAAGTCAAGATGGGCAGAGGATCACCAATTCCCCCAATGCTGCGGCCAAAAATACTGGAGCAATATCAGAAAGGAGCTTCTCAGAGAAAAACTGCAAAGAGTTTGAAGTTATCATCATCTACAGTGCATAATATCATCCAAAGATTCAGAGAATCTGGAACAATCTCTGTGCGTAAGGGTCAAGGCCGGAAAACCATACTGGATGCCCGTGATCTTCGGGCCCTTAGACGGCACTGCATCACATACAGGAATGCTACTGTAATGGAAATCACAACATGGGCTCAGGAATACTTCCAGAAAACCGGTGAACACAATCCACCGTGCCATTCGCCGTTGCCGGCTAAAACTCTACAGGTCAAAAAGAAGCCATATCTAAACATGATCCAGAAGTGCAGGCGTTTTCTCTGAGCCAAGGCTCATTTAAAATGGACTGTGGCAAAGTGGAAAACTGTTCTGTGGTCAGACCAATCAAAATTTGAAGTTCTTTTTGGAAAACTGGGACGCCATGTCATCCGGAGTTCAAGTTGTTCTCAGCGCTCAGTTCAGAAGCCTGCATCTCTGATGGGATGGGGTTGCATGAGTGCGTGTGGCATGGGCAGCTTACACATCTGGAAAGGCACCATCAATGCTGAAAGGTATATCCAAGTTCTAGAACAACATATGCTCCCATCCAGACGTCGTCTCTTTCAGGGAAGACCTTGTATTTTCCAACATGACAATGCCAGACCACATGCATCAATTACAACATCATGGCTGCGTAGAAGAAGGATCCGGGTACTGAAATGGCCAGCCTGCAGTCCAGATCTTTCACCCATAGAAAACATTTGGCGCATCATAAAGAGGAAGATGCGACAAAGAAGACCTAAGACAGTTGAGCAACTAGAAGCCTGTATTAGACAAGAATGGGACAACATTCCTATTCCTAAACTTGAGCAACTTGTCTCCTTAGTCCCCAGACATCCATGTACATTTAACTTTTCCGGCCTCTTATTGCTACCTGTCCCAACTTTTTTGGAATGTGTAGCTCTCATGAAACCCAAAATGAGCCAATATTGATATGTTATCTATAGTTTATTGTGAATAAAATATAAGTTTATGAGATTTGTAAATTATTGCATTCCTTTTTTTATTCACAATTTGTACAGTGTCCCAACTTTTTTGGAATTGGGTTTGTATTTTATTCATTTTATATTATTTCCTTTTACTGAAACACTAAAGCGTCAACAAGTGATCTATGGAGACGTGCATCTGATAACTGACAATGTGTGGAAATTTACTATGACTATCTATTTTCTCTTAGCCAATCATTCAACCTGCTGTAATGACATAGCTAGATCTTGAAAAGAGTATAACTGTTGAGAAATTGTATGTATGAAGAAAAGGTAGAGAGAGAGTGTGGCCTACGAACTCCTTGTGAGTCTTGAAGCTGGCTTCTGCTGATGAAACTTTAAACTATTCTTCAGGAAATTTTTATTTAATTAATTGCACTCCTGACTCTTGGTCTTCATTCTTCACAACTGGTCTTGGGTCCTAAACTGTTGCCCCCTAACAACATAGTGTTTTGAAACAACTGTTAAAACAAGGAACCAAGAAGCAGGACGTAAATATGTATGACTTCACCAGTATGAATTTAGCTAGTATTTTATGGTTGATTATATGATAAATAAATTAAATGAATCATGCAAAGGTATCATGCATAAACTGATGAATCACTATAAAATTACACAGGGTGAGAAAAAAAGATCTTGAGATAAGACAATAATGAGAAGACGTGCAACAACATGCTTATAGCCTACTTCAAAATGTTTGCTGGAAATCAGATGTGTGCATGCATGTTCTCATTCCCACTCATTCTCTTCTGTTGGAACACGTTCTCACACCAAACTCGTCACATACTGACACTTGGTCAGGACCCTTCAGCGTCACATTTTAACGCACAGGGTTCTCCATTGATTTCCATTAGGTTTAGGGTAGGAGTGGGGTTAGTTGCTCTAAAATATAAAAGTAGTCTATAAATATTTATTAAATCATGTCTACTTGTACAAATGGAAAGAATTAAATGTGTCTTGAATTGACGCACTGGACAAACAACTACAATCAACGGAGTACCCTGCACGTCGAAAAATGACGCTACCCTGTGCGTTAAAAATGGATGCCAAAGGAGCCTGACCAAGCGTCGATATGTGACGAGTTGGGAGTAAGAACGTGTTGCTATAACAAGAGGCAAACGGTTTGCTCTGAGCTAAAAGAATGTAGTTTGTCTTATTCAGAAGAGAAAGAATAGTTCAGGTGAAAAAACACCTCTGTAAACTTACCTCAGCTGCAGATGTTGTTGTTATTTTAATTTTGCAACATTGTACTCTTTGTATTTTTGCTACCTGCTGAAGCAATTATCGCAACATGCTGCATTGCTTAAACATAACAAATGTAAATTATGCTTGTGCCTATTAAAATAAACTTTACCAGCATGGAGATTTCAAACATATAGGTATATCTAAGGAAGACTCATGTGCTATGTGCCCATTGGCTAAGAAATCTGTTCAGTACCACTCAAATGATGATAACATCTTGATCAGAGATATAGCTGAGCAGGTCACCCACATGATGACGCATGATGCTTATGTGGGCGACATGATACATTGATGAGTTCAAGCTCAGCTTGCACCTTGCATCACTTACCACTCTCATTTTACCTCTTTCCCCCATCATTTCCTGGCTCTTCTTTCACTATTCATGTTATCAGTGTTCTTCTCCTATGTGATCTTATTCTGCATGATTTTTCCCCAGTACACCAGTATCTGGCATTGCCATCTATTGTTCACAAGGAAGTTTTAACATCCATGGAATGATTCACAAAAGGTTCTTTATAGTGGAAAATGGTTCTTTAGATATTTAAAATGTTCTTTACACTAAGAAAAAAAAAAAAGATATTTTAAGAACTGTTCACTGAAAGGTTTGAATATGAGGAGTGGGGGAAACATGACCTTGAGTCAGGACTCATCTGAGACAAATATATGACAAGCGACCAATAACATTTTGCATTTTGTGTTTATCACAATAGACCAAGATGGATTACCGAATAAATCAGAAGAAATGTGTGTAGACTTGGTTACCATACGTTTTTAGGTTGACAGAAATTTAATAAGTATTAGCATTATTTTGACAGAGAAATTAAGCTGAATAAACAGTTCTACTTTGCTCTTAGATCTAGTTTGCTTGCTATTAAAGTAAAAAAAAAAAAAAAAAACTTAAATAGTTAGTTTCTCCTCAAGCTTTCATAACATCAGCCTTTATTTTTTTCTGACAGACAATGTTGGTGTTAGACAGTCTAGAGTTTTATATAGTACCTTAATGTTTTTTTTTTTGTTTGTTTGTGTGTGTGTGTGTGTGTGTGTGTGTGTGTGTGTGTGTGTGTGTGTGTGTGTGTGTGTGTGTGTGTGTGTGTGTGTGTGTGTGTGTGTGCACGCAAGTAACATCAAACAGACTGTGAGCATGTTGTATTAGACTATATTCATCTTTAACATTTCCTCCAATCATTGTCCAGTTGTTTATTCCCATTCCAGACTCGTTGTCAGTTATGGGCAGGGGTGACATGATGTGTGAAAATCCCCAGAATTCCCCAGTGCACTGTGTGGACTATATGACCACTCTTGTTCAAAGTCATTCAGCAGCAACCCCTTACGTAATCTCTGATAAGCAATTTCTCTTGAAAAAATGTACCTCAAATTTGAACCACTCTCTCTCACATTTTCATTCCCACACCTTAAATTGCAGACAGGGGACAGCCCAAAACAGATCAATTAAATTTCAGTCTGAGGTTGGTTTTAAAATGTGTTGTATTTAGCCTTGAACAGGACTCCCTCTGAGGGTCTTGTCAGTGGTGGATGTGTTGTGCAATAGGGACATTTAGTTCTCAGTCATTTGATGTTTGCTATCTCTGGAGAGAAGGAGTGTGGACGGCAGTAATGACTCCTTGCTCAACAAAGCATTCTACAGTAAGTGGCGCATTTTCTCTGTTGGTTACTGCATTGTTATGAGGTTCAAGACTGTTCTCAGATGGTTGAGACATCCAGAATTACTACACCCATAGAGGTGCTTTGTATAATTCTGTGTATCTCTTTTGGGACTTATTACTCATAACTTCCTAGCCTTGCTTATATACACAAATCTTGCAGCCATTTTTTGATCTGTCTGTCTGAACACCCGTACTACCAGATAAACCAAATACCTTACAACAGTCAGTACTTCATATAATTGGTAGAAATTCTTGTACTGTTGCTCAAATGGTTTCAAATTGCTTTTGAACACATAGTTCATGGGTTCAATACCCATGAGCTATTAAAATCGCAGTAATTGAAAACTGAACACTGCTAGCTCTTTCAAGGGCATTCAAAACTGTGAAGACAAGGAAGTGGCATGACCTGAAGACAAGGAAGTGCATGCCATATACTTAATTTTGGATACAGACTGAGGAAAATAACGCCCTGACAGAACATTGAAAGAATTGAAAATAATCAAAGATATTTGATTTTTGAAAATGAACAAAGACATTTGCTTTACTGTTTTCAACCCCCATCTCTCTCCAGGAGGGCCATTTGGAATTCCTAAAGACAAAGAAATGCTGAAGGCCTGTAGGCCAAATGTGTGTCACACCTGTAACACCGTGGGGGAAGTTTGGTCTGATTGGTCAGTTTGAATGGCTCACATTAGGGTTACAGTCACATGGTCAAGGAATAGATAAAAGAAGATTGTAACTGTTGCTCTG
This sequence comes from Paracanthobrama guichenoti, assembly GCA_018749465.1. Taxonomy (NCBI): domain Eukaryota; kingdom Metazoa; phylum Chordata; class Actinopteri; order Cypriniformes; family Gobionidae; genus Paracanthobrama; species Paracanthobrama guichenoti. The sequence continues at coordinate 32,680,446 of CM031960.1, forward strand.
GCTCTTTTATTCTCTGGCTCTCTCTTCTTGGGGGCCTTCTCTTTGGCTCTTCTCTCCTTTGCTCTCTTCTCTTCTTTGTCTCTGTCTCTCTCTCTCTCTCTCTCTCTCTCTCTCAGGTAAAATTCATGCTGGGTACGATTAATGGTATAAGTTTTCATCATCTCATACATTTATTTTGTAACTATTTTAAGTGTAACCATAACTAGATTTTGTCATTAAATTATTTCAACTACAAATGATGTGCTAACTAGTTTTGATTTGGTATTGACTTTGAAGTGTTACCTATTGCAATACAATATAGTCACATTATAGCCACGCTCTCCCACATGTTTAGCTATTGTAACTGCGCTTATTTCCGTCGTTGGTATAAGCTGCAGTGGGTGGTAAAGACAAGAAATGTACAGTTTTCTATCATCTTGCTGATAACGTTTCTTTAGTCATTCGGCAACCCTGCAGTCAGAACCGCTGTAGAGGATCCACCCTTACAACATAAAGGCAGTCCCAAGACCTTCAGTAGGAATATCTCGAGCTAAACTTAGCAAAAACCAAGTTGCTATTCATCCTGGCCAAGACCTTGTCATTTCAATAGACAACTCAACCATCTCACAGAAAGTCAAGAGCCTTGATGTCACACTGAACAATATATTGGCTCAACTCATAGAAACCACAGTGAAGACATGCAGATTCTTCCTGAAAACAATCTGCCAAGACCAGGGAAGCTACTCAGGTTCTGGTCCAAGCCCTAGTCCGCTCTCTTCTCAATTTACATTAAATCAGTATTGGCCGGCTTCCCAGCAATAAAACCTCTGCAGTTCATCCAGAATACTGCAACTCGGTTGACATTACACCTTCCTAAGTACTCCCATGTCACACATCTGCTATGCTTCTTCCATTAGCTCCTAGAGTCAGGATCAAAACACTTGTCCTAGCATGAAACCCGGCCAGAATTTAAAGGGATGATGAATTGAGAAATCAACTTTCCCTTGAGCCTTTGATATATAAAAGTTCATCGTGATATAAGAGCTGAAAACTTCCTTGTAAGTCAAAGAAAATCTTTTATTGACACCAGGCCCAGCAAACGAGATCTCAGAATGTGCCGCCTCAACAGATAAATATGTACAGCTGCTTCTGTAGCCCCACCCACCGACGCGTGGAGCTAAATGGATCGCGCAACTGAACAATAAACATTCCGAAGATAGCAAGATATTGCGCTGTGCCTGGTTGTGGAAGAACACAGTTGCTGCATAAGCTTCCTTCGGATTCTAATATTAGGAATGAGTGGTTGAACTTTATTTTTTATGAAGATCGTGCGTAAGACATTGTACGTTTGTTTGCTTCATTTCACTGTGGAATCATTTGAAAAGACACAGGTCGAGACTGGATTTGCAGACATATTGAGATTAAAACACAATGCTGTGCCTTCTATATTGGATCTGACAGGAATGGTGCAACACACTTATGAGTAAAACATGTTTTTTATATGTGATAGTATTGCATTGTTACAGATTGTTTTGATTATGTGTACGTGTCTAACAGAATATACCTTAGCACACTGTCACAGCCTGGAGAATCCTTTATTTGTTGGTTCATTGCGATTCGGGATCAGACTCGGATATGTATGGGCCAGGTGCTTTCCAGACGGGCTACCAAAACGTAAGCCTGTCGGCAGGCCGGTGAATCTTAAATAGTGAAATAACATTCCTTTCTTGTGTTGTTCACTCTCTTGACTTGATATTTGAAGGGCATGTGTTCAAGATTCAAGATTCAAGAGTTTTATTTGTCACATACACAGTTATATACAGAATATACAACCGGCAGTGAAATGTAAACAGGTCCGCTCCATGGACAGTGCAAATTCACAGTTAAAAACACAAGGAGGAAATTATATAGAAATAGGATTAAAAAAAAAGTACTATATATATATATATATATATATATATATATATATATATATATATATATATGTCTATATCTGTAGAATTATAAATAATCAAGTCAAGAGAAAAAAAAAAAGGTAACAAATAAGGATAAAGTGGAATAAAATAATTGAAGTAGACTGTGCAGTGAGTAAACTGTAGACTTATAAATATGTGGTTAACAAATGTATAAAGAGTATAATGTGCAAACAGGTTTATAACAGGTTGTTACACAGTAACAACGAGAACAGAAAGTGCAGTGCAATGACAGTGTATCGATGTTTATCCTGAAGTGAAGTCACGTGACGTTAAGTTCAGGAGTCTGATGGCCTGGGGGAAGAAGCTTCTCCTGAGTCTCTCAGTTTTGGCCATCCTGCTTCGGAAGCGCTTACCAGATGGCAGCAGCGTGAAATGAGGGTTTGCAGGGTGATTAGAGTCCTTGATGATCTTGGTAGCTCTACCTTTGCAGCGTTTGGTGTAGACGTCCTGCAGAGACGGGAGAGCTGACCCTGAGATACGCTCGGATAAGCGCACTACTCTTTGCAGGGCTTTGCGGTCATGACTGGTGCTGTTCCCATACCATGCAGAGACCGCGCTACAGGCAGCTCTGGAGGATGTAGACTGGGACATGTTCCGAGCGAGTTCAGCTGACGTCAGTGAGTTCACAGATGTGGCGCTGTGGTGTGGTGTGTGTGTGTGTGTGTGTGTGTGTGTGTGTGTGTGTGTGTGTGTGTGTGTGTGTGTGTGTGTGTGGTTCGCGCTTATATCCTCCGATCGGGCTGGGCCAAGTAATAAAAAAATAACATTCCAATCAATCGCGTGGATGAGAGATAAATCATTGTGTTTGATTGATAAAGACGTTTTGCAAGCCCTGTGAGAGAATCATTCCGGCTGCTGCTTTCAAACCAATCCCTCACGTGAACTGACAGGGAGCAGAAGCTCATTAAATATGCAAATCTTATCCAATCCTAGCCGTGGGTCGTTTACTTCCAAGTGTACAGTGCGGCATGCCCATCAAAAACCGAGCGTTTCTTGAAATAGCCCCAAAACCAGGGTAGAAAATAGCCTATTACTTATTCATTATGATGTTTTTGAATGTAAAAACCACACAAACATCATAAGTTGACTTCAGCCAACAGTATAAAAAATTTTAAAAAGCCAGTTCATGACACTTTTAATGGTGGGGCTAAATGTAGACACAATATGGGCTTGGAGTTTGTGCCCTAAATACATCTCAGACCCATACCTAATGGATAAACCCTTGTAGAGCCCATTCCTCAAACACACCTACATTGGCCTACTCATGAATTGTTGGCTGGGAAGACAGTCAATGGACAAGCATACTCATCTATCCAGTCTAAGTGCACATCAAGAATCCTCACATTCTATGCCTAAATGGTGGCATCAGCTACCCATACGAGAATGACAGAATCCTTCCTAATCGTCAGAGTTACTCTTGTCTTTCAACAATAGGCCTACTACAGCAAGCTCCTCCTTTGAAGTAACTTTGGAGATTGAAGCATATGTGGGTTCCATTGTGAAACCAAGTGACTGATTTTGGTCACAACATGAAGCACATCCTCATGTGAAGCACAGAGATACTCAATACTTGGTTTCCAAGATGGCACCGCCGTGTTCGGTCGCCGTTCAGGTCGCTCCGCGAAGGCTGTGCTTTTATTTATTATTTTACTCTCTTTTGCTCTCAATTTTTTACAAATTTATCATCTGCATTGATCTGCTATGACAGCAAAACACTTTTGGACATTGGTTACCGCTACACTGGACTGTTTCAGGACACTTTCACCAATCCTCTGTGGCCATCTGAGATTCTTCGGAACGCCGAGTTGAACAATGGCCAGATGAGTCGACGGCGAAGAATCAAGAAACACTGCGGGAAACGTGCTGGGATCCGCAACAGACTGAGAAAAAGAGCAGTCAGCCCACCTCTCCCGAGCATTCTGCTCGCAAATGTCCAATCCTTGGAGAATAAGATGGACGATCTTAGAGTTCTCAACAAGTTTTCAACGGGACATGAGAGACTGTAACATCTATTGTTTGTCTGAAACATGGCTCACGCCCTCGGTCCTGGACACAGCTGTGACGCCGTCGGAGAACTTCTCTGTTCTTCGGATGGACAGAACAGCCGAGGCCGGTAAATCCAAAGGCGGTGGATTGTGTTTCATGATCAACAAGAAATGGTGTGACCCCAGGAACATCACCATTCTTTCGCGATCCTTCTCGCCTCATCTGGAACACTTAACAATCATTTGCCGCCCATTCTATCTGCCGAGGGAGTTTTCCTCAGTCATCGCCACTACCGTTTACATTCCACCACAGGCAGACACAAAGCTGGCTTTATCTGGCCTTCATGATGTTACCAGCGGCTTCATAAACAAACACCCTGATGCTGCTTTCATCGTCGCGGGTGATTTTAACAAAGCAAACCTAAAGAAAGTCTTGCCAAACTTTCACCAGCACGTCTCGTGTCCTACACGAGGAGCAAACACACTGGGTCATTGCTACTCTCTGTTTAAGAACGCATATAAAGCTCGGTCACTACCAGCTTTTGGCAAATCGGATCATGCCGCCATTTTCCTCACACCTGAATACAGACAAAAGCTCGTTCAGGAACCCCCGGTGAGGCGGGAAGTTAAACGCTGGTCACCCCATTCAGAGACCGCGCTACAGGCAGCTCTTGATGAAGTCGACTGGGACATGTTCCGGGTGAGTTTATCTGACGTCAGCGAGTTCACGGATGTGGCGCTTTGCTTCATCAACACGCTTACAGAGCAAGCCACACAAACAATAACAGTAACGTCCTTCTGAAATCAGAAACCGTGGGTGGACAACGCCGGTCTCCTAACGGGGAATATGAATGACTACAAATCATCCTGCTATGCTCTCCGACGCGCAGTTAAAGCCGCAAGGCTCCGTTATAAGGATCGAGTGGAGTCTCATTTCCAACTCAACGACTCCTGGCGCATGTGGCAGGGACTGAGGACCATCTGTTCTTTTGGATCTAAATCCTCTGCAGAGGTGAGAGCTGATCTGTTGCTTGTGAACGAGTTAAACTCTTTCTACGCTCGCTTTGATTGTAGTCGCGGCAGCGCGACTCCATCAAGTGACGCGTCAGAGGGAATCACTCAGAGCAGCAACAACCACGCGATCTCTGTCTCGGAGGATGAAGGTCGGAGGGCACTCAAGCGTGTGGACGTCAGGAAAGCTGCCGGGCCGGATGGTATTTCAGGTCGTGTTCTGCGGTCCTGTGCTGATCAGCTCGCCGGGTTGTTTACATCCATCTTTAATGAGTCCCTCGCTACATCTGTGGTCCCCACCTCCTTCAAAAAATCCACCATCATCCCTGTCCCTAAGAACAGTAAACCCTCTTGCCTAAATGACTATTGTCCAGTGGCTCTCACGTCTATAGTCATGAAGGTCTTTGAGAGACTCATTAAAAACACCATTTGCTCCTTCATTCCTGACACTTTGGACCCTCTTCAGTTTGCCTATTGTCCCAATAGATCGACTGAAGATGCCATCTCTCATGTCCTCCACTCCTCCCTCACTCACATCGACAGCAAAAGTGGGAACTACGTAAGGCTGCTATTTATTGACTATAGCTCAGCCTTTTACACCATAGTTCCCATTAAGCTAACCGCCAAACTCCTGGATCTCTGCCTGAATTCTTCTCTCTGCCACTGGTTTGAAGACTTCCTCACTGGCAGGCCTCAGGTGGTGAGAGTAGGCCAGTTCACCTCCACCTCCATCACCCTGAGTGTGGGAGCTCCACAGGGCTGTGTCCTGAGTCCCCTGCTCTACTCTCTCTACACACATGACTGTGTGTCCACACACAGCTCCACCTCTATCATCAAATTTGCTGATGATACTGTTGTCCTGGACCTCATTTCCAACAACGAGGCGGCATACTTGGACGAGGTGGAGCAACTAACATCATGGTGCCAGGACAACTGTCTCTCTCTGAATGTTGGCAAGACCAATGAACTTATTGTGGACTTCAGGAAGAGACAGCAACGGACATACTCCTCTCTCATGATCAGCGGGTCACCAGTAGAGAGAGTGAGCAGCTTCAAGTACCTGGGTGTAAACATCTCCGAGGACCTGACCTGGACTGCACACATTCAGACACAGGTGAAAAAAGCCAGGCAAAGACTGTACCACCTGCGCCAGCTGAGGAAATTCAGGGTTTCACCAGCTATCCTGAAAACTTTCTATTTAGGGGCGATAGAAAGTGTTTTAACTCAGTGCATCACAGCGTGGTATGGGAACAGCACCAGTCATGACCGCAAAGCCCTGCAAAGAGTAGTGCGCTTATCCGAGCGTATCTCAGGGTCAGCTCTCCCGTCTCTGCAGGACGTCTACACCAAACGCTGCAAAGGTAGAGCTACCAAGATCATCAAGGACTCTAATCACCCTGCAAACCCTCATTTCACGCTGCTACCATCTGGTAAAGCGCTCCAAGCCTGATGGCCAAAACTGAGAGACTCAGGAGGAGCTTCTTCCCCAGGCCATCAGACTCCTGAACTTAACATCACGTGACTTCACGCCAGGATAAACATCGATACACTGACATTGCACTGCACTTTCTGTTCTCGTTGTTACTGTGTAACAACCTGTCATAAACCTGTTTGCACATTATACTCTTTATACATTTGTTAACCACATATTTATAAGTCTACAGTTTACTCACTGCAAAGTCTACTTCAATTATTTTATTCCACTTTATCCTTATTTGTTACCTTTTTTCTCTTGACTTGATTATTTATAATTCTACAGATATAGACATATATATATATATATATAGATAGTACTTTTTTTATATCCTATTTCTATTATAATTTCTTCCTTGTGTTTTTAACTGTGAATTTGCACTGTCCATGGAGCGGACCTGTTTACATTTCACTGCCGGTTGTATATTCTGTATATAACTGTGTATGTGACAAATAAAACTCTTGAATCTTGAATCTTGAATCGTGTATTAACTCAGTGCATCACAGCGTGGTATGGGAACAGCACCAGTCTTGACTGCAAAGCCCTGCAAAGAGTCATGCGCTTATCTGAGCATATCTCAGGGTCAGCTCTCCCATCTCTGCAGGACGTCTACACCAAACGCTGCAAAGGTAGAGCTACTAAGATCATCAAGGACTCTAATCACCCTGCAAACCCTCATTTCACACTGCTGCCATCTGGTAAGCGCTTCCGAAGCCTGATAGTCAAAACTGAGAGACTCAGGAGGAGCTTCTTCCCCCAGGCCATCCGACTCCTGAACTCAGTCACTTAACATCACATGACTTCACTTCAGGATAAACATCGATATAATGACATTGCACAGCACTTTCTGTTCTCGTTGTTACTGTGTAAACAACCTGTTATAAACCTATTTGCACATTATACTTCTTTGTACATTTCTGTTAACCACATATTTATAAGTCTACAGCTTACTCACTGCACAGTTTATTTCACTTATTTTATTCCACTTCTTTATGTATTTTTTTCTACTTGATTTATTTATAATTCTACAGATATATATATATATATATATATATATATATATATATATATATATATATATATATATATATATATATATATTAGTACTTTTTTTATTCTATTTCTATTATAATTTCCTCCTTGTGTTTTTAACTGTGAATTTTCACTGTCCATGGAGCGGACCTGTTTACATTTCACTGCCGGTTGTATATTCTGTATATAACTGTGTATGTGACAAATAAAACTCTTGAATCTTGAATCTTGTATCCCAATTGTTTGATGTTAGTATGTTACTAAGATAATGATGGGATTTTCTAATATGCATTTCTGCATTTATCTTTACTCCATCTGCCAATTAGGAATATATACACTCACCTAAAGGATTATTAGGAACACCAGTTCAATTTCTCATTAATGCAATTATCTAATCAACCAATCACATGGCAGTTGCTTCAATGCATTTAGGGGTGTGGTCCTGGCCAAGACAATCTCCTGAACTCCAAACTGATGATTTAAGCAATTTTGAGTGTGGCACGGGCCGGTCTGAGTATTTCACAATTTGCTCAGTTACTGGGATTTTCACGCACACAACCATTTCTAGGGTTTACAAAGAATGGTGTGAAAAGGGAAAAACATCCAGTATGAGGCAGTCCTGTGGGCGAAAATGCCTTGTTGATGCTAGAGGTCAGAGGAGAATGGGCCGACTGATTCTAGTTGATAGAAGAGCAACTTTGACTGAAATAACCACTCGCTACAACCGAGGTATGCAGCAAAGCATTTGTGAAGCTACAACACACACAACCTTGAGGCGGATGGGCTACAACAGAAGAAGACCCCACCGGGACCACTCATCTCCACTACAAATAGGAAAAAGAGGCTACAATTTGCACAAGCTCACAAAAATGAGACATTCAGATGGTAGAGTCAGAATTTGGCATAAACAGAATGAGAACATGGATCCATCATGCCTTGTTACCACTGTGCAGGCTGGTGGTGGTGTAATGGTGTGGGGGATGTTTCCTTGGCACACTTTAGGCCCCTTAGTACCAATTGGGCATCGTTTAAATGCCACGGCCTACCTGAGCTTTGTTTCTTACCATGTCCATCCCTTTATGACCACCATGTACCCATTCTCTGATGGCTACTTCCAGCAGGATAATGCACCATGTCACAAAGCTCGAATCATTTCAAATTGGTTTCTTAAACATGACAATGAGTTCACTGTACTAAAATGGCCCCCACAGTCACCAGATCTCAACCCAATAGAGCATCTTTGGGATGTGGTGGAACGGGAGCTTCGTGCCCTGGATGTGCATCCCACAAATCTCCATCAACTGCAAGATGCTATCCTATCAATATGGGCCAACATTTCTAAAGAATGCTTTCAGCACCTTGTTGAATCAATGCCACGTAGAATTAAGGCAGTTCTGAAGGCGAAAGGGGGTCAAACACAGTATTAGTATGGTGTTCCTAATAATTCTTTAGGTGAGTGTATTATAAGGTAATCTTAGAATAGGTATAGTGTATAGAAGTATAATGTTGATGCCTCTCTTCTGACATCTAGATTAGCAGCTTACTTGATTTTGGCACAGCTAATAAGAATGCAGAATGCTTTATTCTTATTTTCTGCTTACACCTTAGTTTAGCTAAGACCCAATTAAACTGAAGGGTTCTTTTCAGCAGCATCATGGATAAACCCCTAAATGTAGACTGCTTGTGGCTGTTAAAATAACCTCAATGTGAAATGTAAACATTGTGCGTAAGTAGATTGTCTATTGCCAGACTCGTCTGTTTAAAATTTGCTTGCATTTATAATAAAATCTTCTTATGGGACAACACAGCCTGTTTAAAAGTATTCCCCATAAGCACCATATGATAGTCAAGTTACAGCACACACTTTAAATGAGGAATGAAATTTGCATAGCAAGCAGTTTTTTCATGTAGCTGTGAAGTATGCTGTACCCAGTGGTGACAGTTGATGGTCGTCTCATTTGCTTCCTGTGTGTGTGCTGTATGTGGCAACATTTTGAGCATGGGACAGGTGTCTTTATAAGGACAGGTAAATTGGACAGGTGTTTTGGGATTATTTTACCTCTGCAACACCTTTGAGATTTCAGCTGCAGCTGAGTTGCTTTATTCAGATGCACAGCCCTTCATGTGACTGGTGTCATCGTGAAGACATGCACAGAGACCTGAAACATAACTCTGTCCTCTTCTGAGTGCCTGTGTGTCTAGAAATAAACAGGTCAGCAAAGACGTAAGGGGAAAGGAACAGGAGTATGGAAAGAAAAGGATAGGATGAGAGTCCCAATCGATATGAAATGATTGCTTGTTCTTACAATATAGTTTGAATGAATATTTTAACTATATTTGTATTTTTATCTGTGTACAAAATCTGTTGCAAATGTTGTAAAAATTAAAAACACAAGAATATTACATTTCTGATGATGCTGATTAATCTGTAATGCTATATTTAAAGTAGGGCTTTCAAGCAATTTAAATTTTGGACCCACTTTATATTAGGTGGCCTTAACTACTATGTACTAACATTTAAATTAATAATTTGATACAATGCACTTATTGTGTACATACATGTTTTTACATTGTACTTACATTTTTAAAATTAGCTGCATGTAATTACATCTGTGTGGCGAAGTAGACGAGCGAGAGACGTGGGAGGAACATGCGAGACCGGTGCGTGGCACGTTAGTAAACATGCCAAACATTAGGTCTTAAATACGTGGACATTGATGTGGACGTGGTCACTAATAACACCTCTGAAGCACATGACCCCCAGGAGGGTGGAGGAGGGGAGTGATAGAAGCCCAAGCCTATGAAGATGCATGTTGGTGGACCTGGACCATGGATCTTGGAGCAAAGAACAAGACCATGTATCATGGAGCAGAGGCATGGCCTGGACCAGAGGACAGAGGAGGACCCGAGGTTACTACTGCGCAGACTCAGTCCCAAATCGGCGCAAGATGTCAGCACCATATTCGGACATTGGCGGCTTCACTTTTCTTCAGTGGAAGGTAGTGAAGACGCGTTGTCCGGTCTATGTTACGGTCTATGTTTTGTACGCAGATAGCGAAGCGTAGCCTAGAAATCTAGACACACCCTAATGGCAGCAAATATAATTTGCAGCCAGGGCGTCTAGCAACTCTCTGTTAGCTGCGAGCTGGAAAAACCAAACTCTAATCAGGCCAATCACATCGTGTATAGAGTCGGTGGGCGGGACCTAACATAATGATGGCAGAGTTGTGACGGTTCCGCATGCTACTTGAAAACAAAGAAGCTAGTGAACAGCGGTCTTTCGAATTGGCCTTGGCCGCAACTCTGGAAGACTTGGAGTTAAGCTTTTCTTTGAGAAAAGAGCAAAGAACAGCACTGAAGTCATTCTTAAAAAAGGAAGTGTTCAGAGTTTTGCCTACCAGATACGGCAAAAGTTGAATCTATCAACTAGCTCCACTTCACCTTCTTCATTGCTCTGGTTGGTTGTAGCGCTATCCTATTGCGTGCAGAGGGAATTTGAAAGACAACCATTTATCCCACCCCTCGGATTGAGCCCTGCCAACGGTGTGTTCCCAGACCCAACATGTTGATGTGAGTCTAGCTTGTCAGGCTAAGCAAAGCGGCAAACGAAGGTGCCTTTCGTTTTACAATGAAGCGATCCTGGCATGCAACCTGCTCTGTATTAAAGACGAGGCTAAAATGTAGTTTAAAAAATAAAAAACTTGACCAAAATTACTATTTGGTTTTGTCAGGGGAAAAAAAGATGAGCATTCCAGTGTTCCAGCGTTCATGCTTGCGGTAATTTAAATCCCCCAATCTGAGTTTTTCTGTTAAAAGAACACGTATTCTATCCAATGTTTTACTTAATCTTTGCAATCTCGTAACCATGTGTACGCAAGCTCTCTATCTCACACGAATGATCTGAAAACACCAGTAAACAAGTAAGCTGCATTTCAGTGTTATTCAGTCGGTCTGTGTTCTGTCACAACTCACTTCTCAGTGATGAACTGTAATAAATACAAGCATGGATCTCTCGACTATTTACGATTGTTTGCTGAATAACTGCACTTACGTTGGCAAACTATGTGTGACAATGCGTATGTGCTGCGTTATAAGGACAGATTAATTGTGTACTATTATTAATTGTAAGCTTGTTTAGCGCAGTAAGTCGGTTGTGTGAGGCTGTGAGCTACTGAATTAGCCTTGCTGTGAAACAGCCAATCAGAGCAGAGCTTAAAATAATTATTCATGAACCTTCCAAATAAGGTAATAACAGCCCATTTCATTCTAGGGACAAATCCTAGGACATGTTAAACCGTATCTGGAGAATTTTTGCCCATACCTAAGTCACATACCTTCTATGTAGATATCAGAACAATTTGAAATATTGTATCAATGCATTCTATGGCACCTTTAAAGTGGTAGACTGTCAAAGGAGGGACATAAATATATCTGATTTAATTAAAAAGTTTTAGGTGAACTAACCATTTAAATATTCTCTGGCAGCAGGTCTGCTGCGGTATACAAATGTCTTTAATAGTTTCAGTGTGTGCTCAGATGCATTCAGGGGCAAGTGAACAAAGCTGTATGTAAATGCTCTTTGACATGACAGTGGTCTGTTTTTCTCTCTGCAGAGCCAGCGGAGCAGCGTAAGCCCTTGAGTCAACACACAGACGCATCAGATGCCAAGTCCTCTATCGCCCATTATAAACAATGAATTCTATGAAACCACACTCTTTTTTTTTTTTATCCCATGGTCATTTCTGCCCTTCACAACTTTGCATAACTCGAAATAACTCGCAATTAAGATGGGAAACAAATCCTACGGTATGTACAGACGGATGCACACGAGTGGTTAAGTTATAGTTAATTTTCAGCCTTTTTAATGCCCTGGTCTGAATTTGTCAGTCAGAGTAATTGGAAAAGCCATTAAAGTTTATGAGAGCTGTGTGAAATGTTGTTTGTGTCATTATTGATTAGGAGTGCATGGAAAGCCATGGCTTTGAGCTTTCAGAGGTGAATGAATGACAGGAAGCTGTCAGCGGGTAGATCCTCTCGCTGTTCCCGCACTATCTTTCCTCTCCAGACTTCAGATCCTATCAGCCGCACTCTCGACGAATACCTTGCCATCAAAGTAATTCACATAGACCCTCCCTGTTCTTTCTCCCTTCCTCTGTCCCACAGGAGAACCTCTCAGATGCTGAAGGAAAAAACAATTTCAGCCCTCTACAGTCAATTGGCCCCATCGCAGCAGTACGGCATCATTCTGGATGGGCAAACTTCACGCCGCTATGATTCTGCTGAGCCGCATCGATTAATGACTCAGTGCTGGCGATAAACTCTGAGCTGAGATCAGAGCCAGCACTGCATTCGTTCAACATTGTCAAGCTCAGCTGTTCTTACAGTATACGATAAATACGCAGTTGTTGCAACACTGCAATGAACATTGTTCTCCAGGGAGAGATCTGAGAGCTTCACGTCCTGCTTGTTGAATGATATCAGTGGTGCTCACTGCGTCCCTTCTGCTCATGGGACTCAAAATAGAAATCTACCCATTTCGTTGGAGGTTTGGCTTGACACGGATTCTGTTCATTTTTTATTTATTTTCTTTTTATTTTATATTCATACAACCTAACACTTATGCACTTTTCCTCCCTAAAGCACTGCAGAGATATTCTGGGAATGCAATCTCCTGCATTATGTAAGAGTGGAGATGAGTTTAGGAGCGAGCACACAGCATTAATAATGAGAATGTACAGCAGGTTACACTAATGCAGTGTGTTTTGTTAAGAAAAAAGCACCCTCCAGTCACCACAGAACAAGAATATCCAAAGTAGCATTGAAATGTCCTAATTTTCCCAGCATCACACAGTAGACTGAGTTGTACATTGCATGCCTGTTCTGCATGTCCCTGGGTCACTGACAGTGGTGAAAAAGCAATGCAAAATGTGTGCTGTGGTTTGTCTGAATACTCGATTCTGAATGGCTGGAAGGTGTGCAATAAAATCCTTTAATGCACAGGTAGTTCCAAGTCAGCTGAATCACCCTTCTATACACATAGGCCTATGTCACTTGCACGCAGAGATCACGCTGCGCACACACAAAAACAATCAGAAGCACATAAACTTATCAATGCTGCCCCCTGACTTTTAGTATTAAAATAGCTTTGCTACTGAATCACTACATTATATTTCTCAGCAACAAGGGGGTCTCTCTCTCTCTCTCTCTCTCTCTCTCTCTCTCTCTCTCTCTCTCTCTCTCTCTCTCTCTAATTAATTAAAATAAATGCTTTAATTCATTCATTCAAATAAATGTAATCTTACGCACTACTTTATCTCTGTGTCTGATTCAAAGCGGGCAGAATGCTAGAACGCTAGATCTAACAAGATGTAACTGACGAAAATAACTGTCAATTTTACTCTTCCAGTCAAATATTGCGCTGCAAATATCAATAACAGCTTTAAGTTGTTAATTCCACTTCGTTGGGCGGTTCTTTGCCTCCACGTCATGCATTAAAATCCACGTTTATACGTGGATTATCCCTTACATATATACACTCACCTAAAGGATTATTAGGAACACCATACTAATACTGTGTTTGACCCCCTTTCACCTTCAAAACTGCCTTAATTCTACGTGGCACTGATTCAACAAGGTGCTGAAAGCATTCTTTAGAAATGTTCGCCCATATTGATAGGATAGCATCTTGCAGTTGATGGAGATTTGTGGGATGCACATCCAGGGCACGAAGCTCCCGTTCCACCACATCCCAAAGATGCTCTATTGGGTTGAGATCTGGTGACTGTGGGGGCCATTTTAGTACAGAACATTGTCATGTTCAAGAAATTAATTTGAAATGATTCGAGCTTTGTGACATGGTGCATTATCTTGCTGGAAGTAGCCATAAGAGAATGGGTACATGGTGGTCATAAAGGGATGGACATGGTCAGAAACAATGCTCAGGTAGGCCGTGGCATTTAAACGATGCCCAACTGGCACTAAGGGGCCTAAAGTGTGCCAAGAAAACGTCTCAGTTACGTATGTAACCCTCGTTCCCTGAAGGAGGGAACGGAGACGTACGTCGGAACTGACCGACGAATTGGGATCTGTTTTCAGAGACCAATCTGCTTCGAGTGTTTCTAAACGAGCCAATATCGATTGGCATGCGGTCCACGCTCAGCCCAGTGTGCGGGTATAAATATGGAAGTGGAATACCGCATCCTCGCTTTTCAACTGAGGAGCCGAAACAAGTGGCTCGGCCTTCAGCTGAAGCACAGCACCTGGCGACGGGACGTACGTCTCCGTTCCCTCCTTCAGGGAACGAGGGTTACATACATAACCGAGACATTCCCTTTCAGTCGAATTGGGATCCCTACCAACACGCCAGGATGCTGGCCCTTCCAGTGCCCTGCTTGAGCTCACTGGACCGCTCCATCATTGGAGAGGAAGTCAGGGCTCCAGGCAGGGAAGGACAGTCACTGCTGTTCCTGCAAGACCCACTCAGAGTGACTATTGGATAACGCTGGGAAAGCGTACCCGTTTGGTAACGGAACGCTGCGGAGCCACGTGCCTCAACGGAGGGAGAGGTGGCAAATTACACATAAGGACTAGCCTATCAGGGTAGTACAACATATGGCAGTCTCTGGGGTGGATCCAGCCTGATTCCAGGGGGGAAGAACACGCCAGAGACGACAGAGCGAAGCTCTGTCAAGGGAAAGACACGGGCTAGCCGAGTAGGGTAGCTGGTACCGTGGAGAATTCACATATGGGGTTGCCGTTGGGAACCGCTACATATGGAACCCAGCCTACACACACGTTCCACAAGCATACGGGTGCAGGCCTGGCGTCAGACGGCCACAACGTCTGACACCGAAGGGGTGACCGAGGAGCTCGACAGGGTTTGCCATATTCTGGGAACACGACTGGAGATAAATAACGACGCATCCGGCCCAGGGGGCGGGAATGGCGTCGCAAGCCGACACTAGAACGGGCACTTCGCGCTACTGGCCACTGGGGGCGAGTACACGGGAAGATACCGGCTCTACACGGAGGCTATAGAATCTAGCGAACGTGTTAGGTGTCGCCCAGCCCGCAGCTCTACATATATCTGTTAGCGAGGCGCCTGAGCCAGCGCGCCAGGAGGAGGCTACACTCCTAGTTGAGTGCACTCGCAACCCGAACGGGCAGGGCACGTCTTGGGACTGGTACGCCAAGACAATAGCATCCACTATCCAGTGGGCTAACCTCTGCTTGGAGACAGCCTTTCCCTTCTGCTGGCCTCCGTAACAGATGAAGAGCTGTTCTGAGGTCCTAAGGCTTTGAGTTCGGTCCACGTAGGGCGCGGAGAGCGCGGACGGGACAGAGCAAAGCCAGGGCTGGGTCTGCCTCCTCCGAAGGCAGCGCTTGCAGGTTCACCACCTGGTCCCGGAAAGGAGTGGTGGGAACCTTGGGCGCAATATCCGGGCGGGGTCTCAGGACAATGTGAGAGTTACCTGGCCCGAATTCTAGGCACGATTCGTTGACCGAAAGTGCGTGCAGGTCCCCTACCCTCTTGATGGAGGCCAATGCAACCAAGAGTACTGTCTTCATGGACAGGATATTCAGCTCAATGGACTGCAGAGGCTCGAAGGGAGGGCTCTGGAGTGTTCTCAGCACCAGAGCTAAGTCCCAAGAGGGTACCGGGTTTGGACGAGGAGGATTCAGCCTCCTCGCACCCCTGAGGAACCTGACGATTAGGTCGTGCTTCCCTAAGGACTTACCATCAACTGCATCGTGATATGTGGAGGGAGACAGCCTTCGCTCCAACCCATCTTGCAGGAAGGAAAGCACGGCGCTAACCGAACACCTTCGGGGGTCTTCGCGGCGAGAAGAACACCACTCAACAAATAGGTTCCACTTCAATGCATAGAGGCGCCTCGTAGAGGGGGCTCTAGCGGAAGTGATGGTGTCCACCACTGCCTGTGGTAGACCACCTAGAACCTCCGCGTCCCGTCCAGGGACCAGACATGGAGTTTCCAGAGGTCTGGACTCAGGTGCCATAGTGCGCCCGCCCCTGAGAAAGTAGGTCCTTCCTCAGAGGAATGGGGCCAGGAGGTGCTGTCGCGAGGAGAGTTAGTTCGGAGAACCAGGTCCGGTTGGGCCAGTAGGGCGCAACTAGCAAGACCTGCTCCTCGTCCTCCTTGACTTTGCACAGTGTCTGTGCGAGAAGGCTCACTGGGGGGCATACTGCGTAGGCCGGGGGCCAGCTGTGTGCCAGTGCATCCGTGCGAGGTGCCCCGGTCAGGAGTAATACAGCTGGCAATGGGTCGACTCTGGAGAGGCAAACAGGTCTACCTGTGCGGCTCCGAAGAGGCCCCATATCAGCTGGACCACCTGGGGATGGAGTCGCCACTCCCGGAGGTGTCGGCTGCCGTGAGAGCTCGTCGGCTGTCGGTTGAGCGCACCTGGGATGTGAATGGCGCGCGGCGACCTCAGATGCTTCTGACTCCAAAGGAGGAGATGGCGGGCGAGCCGGAGCATGCAACGGGAGCGTGAGCCACCCTGATGGTTGATGTATGCAACGGCCGCAGTGCTGTCCGTGCGGACCAGTACGTGCTTGCCCTGTAGCGGCTTTTTAGGCGGCCCAGAGCAAGGCGTACTGCCAGTAGCTCTAGGCAATTGATATGCCAATGCAGTTGGGGCCCGTCCACAGACCCGAAACTGCATGCCCGTTGCACGTGGCCCCCAGCCGGTGGATGAGGCATCCGTGAAGACCACAGCATGCCTGGACACCTGTTCTAGGGGCACTCCCGCCCGTAGAAACGAAGGGTCCGCCCACGGGCTGAAGGTTTGGCGGCAGTAAGGGGTAACTGAGACCCGGTACTTGCCGCTCTGCCACGCCCATCTCGGGACTCGGCCGTGAAGCCAGTGCTGAAGCGGTCTCATATGTAAGCAATCCGAGCGGCGTTACGCGGCTGCAGATGCCATATGCCCCAGGAGCCTCTGAAAGAACTTCAGTGGGACCGCTGTCCTGCCTTTGAACGTATTCAAGCAGTTCAGCACTGATCGAACTCGCTCCTCTGTGAGGCGCGCAGTTCGATTGACCGAATCCAGCTCCATACCGAGATAAGAGATCCTCTGTGTGGGACAGAGTTTGCTCTTCTCTCGGTTGACCCGAAGGCCCAACAGGCTGAGGTGACGGAGCACCAGGTCCCTGTGTTCGCACAACTGCTCTCTGGACTGGGCGAGTATGAGCCAGTCGTCGAGGTAGTTGAGGATCCGAACGCCGCGTTCTCTGAGCGGAACAATGGCTGCCTCCGTGACTTTTGTGAAGACACAGGGCGACAGGGACAGCCCGAAGGGCAGGACTTTGTACTGATATGCCTTCTCCTCGAACGCAAAGCGTAGGAATGGTCTGTGTCTCGGGAGAATGGAGACATGAAAGTACGCGTCCTTCAGGTCGATCACTGCAAACCAATCTTGGGGACGGATGCATTCGAAAATGCGTTTCTGCGTCAACATTCTGAACGGGAGCTTGTGCAGGGCCCGATTCAGGACACGCAGGTCCAAGATTGGTCTCAACCCACCCCCTTTCTTGGGTACAATGAAGTAAGGGCTGTAGAACCCTGACTTCATATCGGCTGGAGGAACCGGCTCGATCGCGCTCTTCGCCAGTAGGGCTTCGATCTCTAACCGCAAGACATGGGCATCGCTGCTCCGCACAGAGGTGAAGAGGATGCCCTTGAACTTGGGAGGCCGGCGAGCGAATTGAATCGCGTAGCCGAGTCTGATGGTACGGATGAGCCAGCGAGACGGCCTGGGGAGCTCTAGCCAGGCCCCCAGGAACCGGACAAGCGGGACCATCGGCACCACAGACGTACCCGGGGTGGGGCAGCGAGGTGGGAGATTCAGACCCGACTCGGGAGGCCCGGCGGCCCGGAGTGTTGTCTGAGCCTCCCCAGGTGGGGCAGAGAGTGGGTGAGAAGGCTTGGTTGCGTCCTCGGTGCCCACTCTGCTGCCCCTGCCTGGGAAGGCAGGAGGGAGGAGTACTCAAGTTCGACCCGGGAGGCCCTGAGGCAGCCCGGAAAATCGACTGAGCATTCCTGGGTTGGACAGAGTGTGGGTGAGAAGGCCTGGAGGCGTCCTCGGTGCCCACACTGCTGCCCACTGGTGAAAGGAGGGGAGGCGAGGAGTGGCAAGGCCCGGGGGCGTCGCACACTGCCCGCCTGGGCCTGGGGAGGCCCAGGCGGGGAGGGAGGAAACTGCTCTCTTAGTGAGTATGTGGGTACCGCTCGTCTCCGAAGAGCCAGCGGCAGGGGTGTTGTGTGTGTGTGTAGACCCCCCGGTCCTCCTCCCGGGGGGGTGGGGAGAGGTGCGGACACAAGTTGACAGCAGCAGGTTGTCGGGGCAGGATATTTTTGATCGCCTCCGTCTGCTTCTGGGCCATCGAGAACTGCTGGGCGAAGTTCTCGATGGCGTCGCCGAAGAGGCCGGCCTGGCAGACAGGGGCGTTGAGGAACCGCACCTTGTCAGTATCACGCATGTCTGCCAGGTTCAGCCACAGGTGGCATTCCTGGACCACTAAGGTGGACATCGCCCGACCCAGGGAGCGCGCGGTGACTTTCGTCGCCCTGAGGGCGAGGTCCGTCGCCGTGCGCAGTTCCTGCATAACGCCTGGGTCAGAACTACCCTCGTGCAGTTCCTTGAGCGCTTTGGCTTGGTAAACCTGCAGGAGCGCCATGGCATACAAAGCCGACGCGGCCTCTCCGCAGGCTGTGTAAGCCTTGCCCGTCAGCGCGGACGAGAACTTACATGCCCGGGAGGGGAGACGTGGGTTACCCCACCAGTCGGTGACGGTCTTGGGACACAGTTGCATTGCAACCGACCGTTCGACTGGGGGGATCCCCACGTAGCCCTTAGCTGCGCCGCCATCGAGGGTAGTGAGGACGGAGGAACCAGTCGATCGATGTCTGGCGCTGAAGGGCGCCAGCCACGACCTCGTGAGTTCCTGATGCACCTCCGGGAAGAATGGAACTGGGGCGGTGCGCTGAGAACCAGCACGGGCCGCTCCGAGAAACCAATCATCCAGCCGCGAGGGCTCGGGACACGGTGGAGGGTTCCACTCGAGCCCGACCCTCGCGGCGGCCCGGGAAAGCATAGCCGTGAGCTCTGGATCAGGCTCGGGCAACGCTACCACACCCGAAGGGGGCAACGCAGCCGAGTCTTCATCTCCAGAGTCCATTAGCTCGTCCCCCGATGCAGCAATCAACATCATGTCCTCAGCTGGAGCTCCAAAGGTAATGGCTGGCCCCCCATGGGAGGGACCAGGACGCTCCTTTGGAAGCTCCACCGGCGCAGCGGAGGGGGGAGGGTCCCGAGGGGCTTGGTGTCCCGTCGGGGGTGCCCTCACAGTTACCCTCAGGTCTCCACCAAAGGCATCAGCCAAAGTAGCAGCCCTCTGCTTTGCAGTGGGAGGACCACTAGATCGGGGGATGCGCAATGGGACTCCACCCCTTTTGAGGTAATCGAGCCTAGACCGTAGGACTGCGATGGTCATGTTCCCGCAGTGGGAACATGAGTCATTTACAAAAGCTGCCTCAGCGTGCTGAACGCCCAAACACGTGAGGCAACGATCGTGACCGTCAACTGGGGAAGCGACTGCATCCAGAAACACACGGTTTGAATGACATCTTGGAGATGCAGGGTCAAACCGTGTTTTGCTCTTTTAGAGAGGAAAGAAAGCTCTAATAGTGCTGAAGCACACAGGGGAGATGGCCGCGGCTCACAGCAGTTCAAAGGTGCAAGCCTGCTGTGAGCACTCAGAGGACGCCCAGGCAGGCTGAGAACAGCTGATCCCTCGAGAAGCGACCACCCGCTGAATCGCGCCATCACACCCGCACCCAAGATTCAAGATTCAAGATTCAAGAGTTTTATTTGTCACATACACAGTTATATACAGAATATACAACCGGCAGTGAAATGTAAACAGGTCCGCTCCATGGACAGTGCAAATTCACAGTTAAAAACACAAGGAAGAAATTATAATAGAAATAGGATATAAAAAAAGTACTATCTATATATATATATATATATATATATATATATATATATATATATATATATATGTCTATATCTGTAGAATTATAAATAATCAAGTCAAGAAAAAAAAAAAAAAAAAGGTAACAAATAAGGATAAAGTGGAATAAAATAATTGAAGTAGACTTTGCAGTGAGTAAACTGTAGACTTATAAATATGTGGTTAACAAATGTATAAGAGTATAATGTGCAAACAGGTTTATAACAGGCTGTTACACAGTTACAACGAGAACAGAAAGTGCAGTGCAATGTCAGTGTATCGATGTTTATCCTGGACGTGAAGTCACGTGATGTTAAGTTCAGGAGTCTGATGGCCTGGGGAAGAAGCTCCTCCTGAGTCTCTCAGTTTTGGCCATCAGGCTTCGGAAGCGCTTACCAGATGGCAGCAGCGTGAAATGAGGGTTTGCAGGGTGATTAGAGTCCTTGATGATCTTGGTAGCTCTACCTTTGCAGCGTTTGGTGTAGACGTCCTGCAGAGACGGAGAGCTGACCCTGAGATACGCTCGGATAAGCGCACTACTCTTTGCAGGGCTTTGCGGTCATGACTGGTGCTGTTCCCATACCACGCTGTGATGCACTGAGTTAAAACACTTTCTATCGCCCCTAAATAGAAAGTTTTCAGGATAGCTGGTGAAACCCTGAATTTCCTCAGCTGGCGCAGGTGGTACAGTCTTTGCCTGGCTTTTTCACCTGTGTCTGAATGTGTGCAGTCCAGGTCAGGTCCTCGGAGATGTTTACACCCAGGTACTTGAAGCTGCTCACTCTCTACTGGTGACCCGCTGATCATGAGGGGGGAGTATGTCCGTTGCTGTCTCTTCCTGAAGTCCACAATCATTTCTTTGGTCTTGCCAACATTCAGAGAGAGACAGTTGTCCTGGCACCATGATGTTAGATGCTCCACCTCGTCCAAGTATGCCGTCTCATTGTTGTTGGAAATGAGGCCCAGGACAACAGTATCATCAGCAAATTTGATGATAGAGGTGGAGCTGTGTGTGGACAAACAGTCATGCGTGTAGAGAGAGTAGAGCAGGGGGCTCAGGACACAGCCCTGTGGAGCTCCCACACTCAGGGTGATGGAGGTGGAGGTGGACTGGCCTATTCTCACCACCTGAGGCCTGCCAGTGAGGAAGTCCTCAATCCAGTGGCAGAGAGAAGGATTCAGGCCGAGATCCAGGAGTTTGGAGGTTAGCTTGGTGGGAACTATGGTGTTAAAGGCTGAGCTATAGTCAATAAATAGCAGTCTTACGTAGTTCCCACTTTTGCTGTCGATGTGAGTGAGGGAGGAGTGGAGGACATGAGAGATGGCATCTTCAGTCGATCTATTGGGACGATAGGCAAACTGAAGAGGGTCCAAAGTGTCAGGAATGAAGGCGCAAATGGTGTTTTTAATGAGTCTCTCAAAGACCTTCATGACTATAGACGTGAGAGCCACTGGACGATAGTCATTTAGGCAAGAGGGTTTACTGTTCTTAGGGACAGGGATGATGGTGGATTTTTTGAAGGAGGTGGGGACCACAGATGTAGCGAGGGACTCATTAAAGATAGATGTAAACAACCCGGTGAGCTGATCAGCACAGGACCGCAGAACACGACCTGAAATACCATCCGGCCCGGCAGCTTTCCTAACGTCCACACGCTTGAGTGCTCTCCGAACTTCATCCTCTGAGACAGAGATCACGTGATTGTTGCTGCTCTGAGTAATTTCCTCTAACGCGCCACTTGGCGGAGTCGCGTTGACGCGGTTACAGTCAAAGCGAGCATAGAAAGAGTTTAACTCATTCAGCAACGGATCAACGCTTGCCTCTGCAGAGGATTTAGATCCAAAGGAGCAGATGGACCTCAGACCTTGCCACATGCGCCGCGAGTCGTTGAGTTGGAAATGAGACTCCACTCGGTCTTTATAACGGAGTTTTGCGGCTTTAACTGCTCGTCTGAGAGCATAGCAGGACGATCTGTATTCATTCATATTCCCTGGATGGAGACCGGCGTTGTAAGCAGCAGTGCATGCGTTCACTGCCGCTTGTGGATTGAAATTGTCCACCCACGGTTTCTGATTTGAGAAGGACGTTATTGTTATTGTTTGCGTGGCTTGCTCTGTAAGCGTGTTGATGAAGCAAAGCGCCACGTCTGTGAACTCGCTTACGTCAGCTGAACTCGCTCGGACATGTCCCAGTCTACATCGCCCAGAGCTGCCTGTAGCGCGGTCTCTGAGTGGGGTGACCAACGCTTAACTTCCCGCCTCACCGGGGGTTCCTGGAGGAGCTTTTGTTTGTATTCGGGAGTGAGGAAAATGGCGGCATGATCCGATTTGCCAAACGCTGGAAGTGACCGCGCTTTATAGGCGTTCTTAAACGGAGAGTAGCAGTGATCCAGTGTGTTTGCTCTCGTGTGGGGCAGGAGACGTGCTGATGAAAGTTTGGCAGGACTTTCTTTAGGTTTGCTTTGTTAAAATCGCCCGCGACAATGAATGCCGCGGCCGGGATGTTGGTTTATGACGCCGCTGGCAACATCATGAAGGCCAGATAAAGCCAGCGCTGTGTCTGCCTGCGGTGGGATGTAAACGCGGTCGCGACAACCGCAGAAAACTCCCTCGGCAGATAGAATGGGCGGCAAATGATTGTTAAATGTTCCAGATGAGGCAAGCAGGACCGCGAGAGAATGGTGATGTTCCTGGGATCGCACCATTTCTTGTTGATCATGAAACACACTCCACCGCCTTTGGATTTACCGGCCTCGGCTGTTCTGTCCATCCGAAAAACAGAGAAGTTCTCCGACGGCGTCACAGCTGTGTCGGGACCGCGGGCGTGAGCCATGTTTCGGACAAACAATAGATATTACAGTCTCTCATGTCCCGTTGAAAACTTATCCTGGCTCTAAGATCGTCCATCTTATTATCCAAGGATTGAACATTTGCTAGAAGAATGCTCGGGAGAGGAGGTCTGAATGCCCTTTTCCTCAGTCTGTTACGGATACCAGCACGTTTCCCACGGTGTTTCTTTGTTCTACGCCGCTGGCTCTGTCCATTGTTCAACTCGGCGTTCCGAAGGATCTCAGATGGCCACAGAGGATCGCCGTAAGTGTCCTGAAACAGTCCAGTGTAGAGGTAACCAATGTCCAAAAGAGTTTTGCTGTCATAGTAGATCAATGCAGATGATAAGTTTGTAAAAACTGAGAGTAAAAGAAAGTAAAATAGTAAATAAAAGCACAGTCTTCGCGGAGCGACCTGAACGGCGACCAAACACAGCGGCGCCATTTCCGGGATCGGAAATGGCGCTCGACCCGCGCTCGACCCGGAAGTCGAGCGATCCTTCCCGACTCGTCTTTTTGAGAGAACACTCTTCGCAGGATACCCAGCATTAGACAACAACAGGGTTCGGCTCCGAAGTAGAAAGCGAGGATGCGGTATTCCACTTCGTATTTATACCGCAAGACAGCGGGCAGGCGTGGACCGCATGCCAATCGATATTGGCTCGTTTAGAAACACTCGAAGCAGATTGGTCTCTGAAAACAAATCCCAATTCGTCGGTCAGTTCCGACGTACGTCGAACGTGACCGACTGAAAGGGAACATCCCCCACACCATTACACCACCACCACCAGCCTGCACAGTGGTAACAAGGCATGATGGATCCATGTTCTCATTCGGTTTACTCCAAATTCTGACTCTACCATCTGAATGTCTCAACAGAAATCGAGACTCATCAGACCAGGCAACATTTTTTCAGTCTTCAACTGTCCAATTTTGGTGAGCTCATGCAAATTGTAGCCTCTTTTTCCTATTTGTAGTGGAGATGAGTGGTACCCGGTGGGGTCTTCTGCTGTTGTAGCCCATCCGCCTCAAGTTTGTGCATGTTGTGGCTTCACAAATGCTTTGCTGCATACCTCGGTTGTAACGAGTGGTTATTTCAGTCAAAGTTGCTCTTCTGTCAGCTTGAATCAGTCGGCCCATTCTCCTCTGACCTCTAGCATCAACAAGTCATTTTCGCCCACAGGACTGCCGCATACTGGATGTTTTTCCCTTTTCACACCATTCTTTGTAAACCCTAGAAATGGTTGTGCGTGAAAATCCCAGTTAGTGAGCAGAATGTGAAATACTCAGACCGGCTCGTCTGGCACCAACAACCATGCCACGCTCAAAATTGCTTAAATCACCTTTCTTTCCCATTCTGACATTCAGTTTAGAGTTCAGGAGATTGTCTTGACCAGGACCACACCCCTAAATGCATTGAAGCAACTGCCATGTGATTGGTTGATTAGATAATTGCATTAATGAGAAATTGAACAGGTGTTCCTAATAATCCTTTAGGTGAGTATATATATATATATATATATATATATACGATATTGAATCGAATTGCAAGCTTGTGAATCGAAATCGAACTGAATTGTGAAATGTGTCAATACCCAGCCCTTCTAACCAGTCACATCACAATTAAAATATTGCATCAATACTGAACAATAATTTGTAAACCTTTATGAGGTTTGCAGCCATTTTCTGGTCCTTTTCACTGAATGTTTACTAATGTGCAATAAAATGTCTGACAGTCTGAAATTATTGCACGAAATCGTACTTGTGAACCATAATTCACCTTGAGCAACCTCTGAACTCCATGCAAAGTTTTAATAATTTCGTTTTTTTTACATTACATTGTGGACCACCCTAATATGTATATATGTGTATATATTTATAGCGGCCCCCTCATTTTTAGATGGGACCCCTCAAAAATAAAATTTAGTTAAAATAAAAGTTTAGGGGTAGGGTTGGATGTGTGTGTGTGTGTGTGTGTGTGTGTGTATTAAGGTATTATATTTTATATTATGCTATTGCTGATTGTTTTAAATTATTATTATTATTATTGTTAGTTTTTATTATAGTATTAATGATAAATTAATATAATAAAATAAATAATAACAAAAAGTAATTAAATAAAATTCCAATAATAAAACTTTGAAAGATTAAGCAAAAAGCCACAACCACAAATGTGAAGTTTTTTTTTTTTTTTTAATTGTCTCTTTCATGGCATGTCATCATATTCGCCTGAATCTTCTGAATTTGCCTGCATCTTCTCCCCCTTAATTGGTTACATACAGTAGCTGCAGTGGCAAACAGTCACAGTCAAAGTGGTATTGACGCAGATGATGCAACTGTACAATAGCTCAAACCCAAATCGTACAATCTCAAAGCAGACCTGTGGAGCCAAATGGATGTGATTGAATCAGATCGACCAACCGATTGAACCAAGTGTTTTAATTAATTACAAGTCCACTGTAACTCCGCCAATCAGACTCATTTTGCTTTAATGCATTCTTTATTCTGTTTTAAAGAGTTGTTTAGTTTCTCCTACATACACTGACTTATAACAGTCTCATCTATTCAGTTATAGAGTCTTTGAACTGTTCAGCAGACATGATTAAAAAGCATAATTAACCTAGTGTGACCATTGATTTTTCAAAGTCGAAGCAAAGTGATGCTGTCGGATTAGGAGGTTAGATTAAGTCAATGCACCTTGTGAACTCTAAACTCTGTATTTTTGTACCTTGAGTATGACACTGCTTTCCTTTGAAACTAAACTGATATTAGTCAGGGGCTCAAGTCGCACGCGTGCATGTGTTTGTGTGTGTTTTTGTGACATATCAGGACACAAATGTGTATAATGATATGGGTATGACATAGGTATTACAAGGAGAGGGTGACTTATGAGGACATTACTCATGTCCCCATTTTTCAAGAGGCTTATAAATCATACAGAATTAGTTTTTTTGGGAGAAAGTAAAAATGTGCAGTTTCCTGTGATGGGTAGGTTTAGGGGTAGGGGTAGTGTAGGGGGATAGAGTATACGGTTTGTACGGTATAAAAACCATTACACCTATGTAATGTCCCCACAATTCACAAAAACGCGTGTGTGTGTGTGTGTATGTGTGTGTGTGTGTGTGTGTGTGTGTGTGTGTGTGTGTGTGTGTGTGTGTGTGTGTGTGTGTGTGTGTGTGTGTGTGTGTGTGCGTGTGTGTCCTCATAATTCAATAATGCCATAAAGCTCAACCTGAGGACATGTCTTTCAGAGACAAAATGGAACCTTCTAATGAAGCTTTAATAGGAGTCAGTTTTAATAAATCACCTCACAGTTCCTTCTTTTTTTGGAGAGGATGCACAGTCTAGCTCAGGGGTGCCCTCTATACCTGCAAAGTTCAGATCCAACCCTGATCCAACACTTCATCCTGAAGACCTTTACAAGCTGGTTCAGTTGTGTATAGTCAGGGCTGGAGCTGAACTTTGCAGGAAGGTAGATATCCAGGAACAGGATTGGGCACCCCATGTCTAGCTGTTTATGTGAGATTTAAGATATTTTTCACAATTCCGATTGGCATACTTCAATGTGATTTTCAGGATGTTTTCCATCGGCCTCCTGAGAAAGTCCCTGTTACAGTGAGTACTTACATTGAAGAACGTGTACTGAGTTGCCAAAGCTTGTGACATGATTTAAAAAAAAATATATATATTCACTGTAAAAAATTTCAGGCCTTTCCAATTCAAAATTTTCTAGTGACTGGTCACATCTAAATTTTTCAATTGGCCAAAGTGAATTTCTGTGAATGGAATTTTATCAATTGTGGCAACAATCTGTTAACATGGGCTCAATCAGAAACAATATGTTGAGCCAACTGAAAAATGTAATTTACCGAACTGTGACGTTGGTCCAGTTAAATATCCAACACAGGATATTTGGTGAAAATACCTTATTTTATTTTAAATAAGAAAAAAAAGAAAAAACTTGGAATACATTCAAGAAGTCTTCTGCATAACAGGGTGTCTTAATGTGGTGAAGAAAACTTAATGTGGTGAAGAAAAAGCACTGCAGAGGCTAAAAAGCTGCAAATAAAATTGCTATTAACATTAATGACAAAGACCCTCTGCATCACATATGGCAAGTGACAGAACAGAAGTTACTTAATTATATAATGAGGATGAGACGAATATATGGATGAATAAGAAAATCACGAGCTTGACGTGTTTTATATTAAAAGGTAGGCTAATTAGCCCTGGAAGAGACCGAAGCCGAAGCTGGTGCACATATCACACAAATGACTTAATTTACTTATTACTTATTATTTCAGACATATATGACATGAGGAAAATAAAACTATTGGCTACCATCAGATAATTATGTGGTAACGTTAACTGGAGAAACAATCATGAAACCAATTAATGCATTAAGTCGTGATTCTACAAAATGTCTTTTTAAACTTCATACCGGGTCATAAAGCAAAACTTAGGAGAATAATTTTAGTGCTCAATACTCACCAACATCTTGTGACCATGAATATCTCTATTCTCTTGGGAATGTTTGTTTCGGTCTTCAGCACTGGCTGGCTCACTCTCCCATACATCCGCATTTGAAATCTCCAAATGAACAGTTTTCCTCAGGTGCATTTTGCGCATGCGTATAGTTTTTTGGTCGTAGGACTTGTTCATTCAACATGGATTTTTCACTTCGACTTCATAGATTGATTGAGTTCGATGAATATACATTTTTACTTTTGAGTGAAGACCTTAAGCTATGATTAGTACCAGGGCCGTAACTACCATAGACATTGAGGGGGACAAGTCCCCCCCGATAATTAGAAATAATTAGCTGGATAACATCACTGTTTTCACCAGAGCGGCTGTACAGCCGAATCTAATTCTGTTGCATTATTTTCCTGTTAACACTGTGAAGCTGCTTTGAAACAATCGACATTGTAAAACGCGCTATATAAATAAAGGTGATTTGATTTGATTTGATTTGATTTTTGGTTTTATTGAAGAAATCTATATGAGGGAGGATCAGAACCTGTAACCTTTGACACGGTTTACAAAATTTCTACCACCAGACCATGGAATTCGGAATATTATTAGCGGATCTATGTATTTATTCACTAATGGGAAAGAATCTCGAGACTAACAATATATTTGAAGAAAGTGATTACAAGTATTATTTGCAAATGATTATTTCCCAAAAGGATAATTTCCCAACTAGAATTAGACCTAGAATTTTCGTTCACTGTTCTGTCTCTTTATGCTTTATAAAAATATAAAGCATAAATATTGCTTTATGCAATATTTTGATTAGTACAATGTATCTTTTTGCTTGGGGATAATTATTTGGAAGTCATTTATTGAGTCAATATAATTATCAATTTCCACACTTTTACAGTGTTCATGGAGTAATAAAACAGGATATCTCAGAATACATTTGTAAGTTATGCTTTGTTTTCAAAGTTATTTCTGAGACGAATGGACTTTCAGGATTTACACATTTTCTACTAATGAAAATGGACTTTACAACCTTTCTCAGAGACTTCTGCAACATTTCTTGAATTTGTTGGCCTGTGGTATTGAGCTATTCAGTGTAGATATAATATTTATATGGACACAAATGAAAATGGGACTGCGAAGGACGAAAGTCCAGTCCATTCAATATCTTGAAAACATGGGTTATGAATATTTTACATGACTTTGACCAAGACAGGACAATCTATGAAATGGACTGTACATCTATTCCTTACAGCTGTCTTTGTATCCACCCTGACTAAGGTCATTTCCATTTCAGTTCGGATTTACTGAAATCCCCTAACCTTTCATTACTACGAACTCTCTAAGAGGATAGGTCAACCAAAAAGTAAAATTCTGTCATCATTTATTTAGCCTTTTGTCATTCCCAACCTGTATGACTTTCATCTGTGGAACATAA
The DNA here is from genome assembly GCA_018749465.1 of Paracanthobrama guichenoti. NCBI lineage: Eukaryota > Metazoa > Chordata > Actinopteri > Cypriniformes > Gobionidae > Paracanthobrama > Paracanthobrama guichenoti. Next base: position 32,709,684 of record CM031960.1, read on the forward strand.
GATATTAGAGGAAGTAGATTGTGGGTTTTTTACGCAATGGAAGTCAATGGTCACCAAAACTTTCAGTTACCAATATCTTCAAAATCACTTATTTTGTGTTTCATAGAGTAAAGAAATGGATACTGGTTTGGAATGGCATGACAGTATTTTCATACTGGATGAACTATCCCTTTAATAATTGTACATATTGGTCAGAGGGCTTCTTTTGAGTTGGAGTCACATTAGCAAATTTTGGTGAGATTTTGCTGGCAAAAAAAAAAAGGTTCATTATCTATTCTCAGTTGCGTGCCGATATAGGAATCACAGCTCACTCAGAAGTCACTTTCAAACCAAGCAGCTTTCTATTGGAGACTGTGGTGAATTTGCATGACAAACTTGAACAAGAGCAAAAATGTCATAAACTCCTGAATGCACAGGTTTCTATTGAAATTACTAGATTTCACCCACAAATGGTAATTTCACTTAGCAATGGTAAATGTGACAGCACCTTAAGACTGTGTCCAGTTATTGGCCAGAATAGTTCTCTGCCTGCAAAGTGGGCCAGATTTATCTCAACAGTAAAATATCTGACATTGCGTGACTTATCCTGTTAACCTGTCACATAGGTTAACAGGATCGGTTTTGCGTCTATCCTGAAACTTTGAAAATCGGCACTAATTCTGTTTGAAGTCTGGCTGGCTGTCAGGCTTGAGATGTGTTTGTCAGTTCTTAGAGGAACTCTGATGGTCAGTCATAAATTTCTCAACAAACTCAGAGGGGATGTGGGCAAAACCACTTCATCAGAGAAAATGATTGGTTTGGGAGCATTAAAGTGTCTCTCCAGCCCCAGGAACAGAGTCCTAGAAGAGTCTCACAGGGATGAGAAAACAATAAAACTGAGCTGTATATCAGATGACCGGTGCACCAAACTTGGGAAATCAGTCAAAACAGTATTTCAGTGTGTATGTCTGTAAATAATGGGAGCATTTATGTATATTTTAACTGCAGATTGCCAGAGCTGTCACATTCTTGGTTTTCAAAATGCTAAATTTTCTGTTTTAAAACTACTGTGAAGAATTGAATATTTTTCAGAAACCAAATGCCAGCCTCATAAGGTGTTAAAGTACAGTAGAGTAAGACATTAAACGATCTCATGTTGTAATAATTTGTACAACATGGAAAAGTCGTTACAGTGTGGCTTATACGTTCTTTCTTTTTTTCCAATTACAGTCATAGTTTGGGTACGGATTTGGACTTTATCCTTAAGTTCGGATCGTATGATTTTGTCAACTATTTTTTTTTTTATTATAAGTAGTAGGCCTATTATTAGGGATGTCACAGTGAGGAATTTTTCACACTGATGTGTTTAAGAAGAAGTGCTGTGTCAATATTGCAAAGGGAAAAAAAAGGCACCTTTTCGGCCAGGTTAATGAGATTAATTGAGATTGTGGTGACAGTATTTTGGATCTATTAGCCTTGGACCCTGCAGTCCAGAAAACAAGATAATCCGTCTATGGATCTGACCCTCTGCCAGAGCAGCAGGCCCACTGTGACCCAGCCATCGACTGACATGGAAACCTCTGGAGGCACAGAACTGTGAGAAAAAAGTACTGTATGTTATTTTTGGTCAGTGTTAATTGTTGTTGTATGGAAAAGAGCAGCATAAAGATTCTTTAAAGTTCCGCTATTATGCTATTTTAAAGGTTCCTAATTTTGTTTTGGATTCTCCTACAATAGGTTTACATGCAGCCAAGGTAAAAAAAATAAAATAAAAATAAAAAAACTTACATTTTCTCATAATATACATTGTAGCATCACCGCTTTTCTCAGTGTCTAAATGGTTTGATAAGCCTGTTCTGGCTCTAGGTCTACCGCCTACAGCATGTCTCGAAAACCAAACAGCCATTACCATATCTGAATTTCAGCTCTGGAGGCTTCCTCAGCGCCAAAGTGATATGAACGGTGATGGAACTTTACCGTATCAATTCACGCCTGAGTACTCATGTTTGAGGGTGGGTCAAAACAGACATTGTTTATGGGTAGCCAATGAAGACCATAGGCTGGCATTATGCAAATGTCTTACAAACCTGTGTAGGTTTGTGCATGAAGTAAGACTGGAATTACTGACAGCTCATATCAGGCAGTTCAGAATCGTTCATTCTTTTGGGAGACAATAACTTAATTTGTTGTGCTCTTTGAAACTTGACAGACCTTTAACATTCACAAACAGCTATATTACACACTGTAGGGCCCTATCATACACCTGGCACAATGCAAGTATTTTTTGCTAGTTTCAGCCTGACACAGTTATCATTTTCACATCTAGCGCCACGTTGTTTAAATAGCAAATGCACTCGTGCCCATCTGTTCGCCCATGGGCGTGCTGGTCTGAAAACGAGGTGTGTTCAGGTGCATTGTTGGCGCATTGCTATTTTGAGGCCACTGACCAACAAAAACCTGGTCTGAAGCACAGTAAATAGCGCAGTATTTTTTGTCTTATTTAAGGGCACGTTAGCCATATATGCCTATAGGCGGGTGCACAACGCGTTTACACTCTGCTTATCACACACACAGGGATGCGCAGCAGCACATTTTTAAATATTAAAAATAAAAGAATTTCTCTCTGGAGAAGCGTTCAGTCTTTCTGCTTGTAAATTCCGCCATGTAAATAGCGACTCCGCCATGGTGTAAGCTCAACTGGCTGATGAGACTCTGATTGGTTTATGGCACATTACGCCAAAAACACACCAATGACTCATTAAGAGACTAGGTACAACCCTTTTGGACCATGAACCTGGCATGCCAACCGTTTTTTTCCATAAACTAGCAAAAGTGGATTCGGACACACCCTGCGCCATTCAGACCATGCACTTAGATCATTAAAATAGGGCCCTATGAATGGTAATATCCGAAAAAGCATAATATGTCATAAAATGCCTTTAAGGTTTGTAGGCTTGTTTATTTCTCTCTTGATATAAAAATAAATCCACAGTAAATTATTATCATCAAGATATGGAAGCCTGTGTCCACCACGGAATAAAACGATATAAAAGATAATGGATTTTTTTTTGTCCTCACAATTCTTACTTTTTTTCCTCACTATTGCATGTTTACATCTCTCAATTCTGTCTTTTTATAAAGTTGAATTATATCCAAAGCAGTCTCTCAGCAATTCGTACATATTTTATGAATTGGCTAATTCATAAGACCTTCCTTGTAAGTCATCATACGATTTTTCTAGACCCCAGTGATGGGTAGGTTTAGGGGCAGGGTTAGGGGTGGTCCGTCCTGATAATGCTTTTTGAAAAATCAAATGAATTTGTACAAATTAGCCACCTCATAAAATACCAATTGCCGTGAGATTGGGTTGTTTATATCTCGCATTTCTGACTTTATAACTTAATTGTGAGTTTAAATCACGCAAAGGACAAAGTCAGAATTGTGAGAAGTGGCGGAAATTCCATGGCGGAAATTCACAATTCCGTGGCGGAAACAAGCTTCCATAGCAAGGTGATAGATGAAAAAAAAAAAAAAAAAAAAAACATACTCATTTGAATCTGTTTTCATCAGTAGCTATTGTAGCACATATTGCCTTCACACATAGTTTTGTTTCTCTTGCCCGCTCAGTCCGCTGTCAGTGAAACCCCCTCCACGGAATAACCTGCAGCACTTCATACTGGTGACACTTGGGTTTAGTCCAGGGATGCTCGAGTGTCCGGGCACTTCTCTTTACACAGCTGAGGCAGCAGCCTGTCAGTTCTCTGATCTCGTCTGTCTGTAGACACAAACTCTAAAAATAAACAAGATCTTTGCCTTTAAGGCTATCAAGACTGTCTGCAAAGAAACAAGGTCTCTCATACACACGAGTTTAGAGAGAGAGAGAGGTGTTAACTCTACATACTGTACCTTCCTTAAAAACGGACCCTGTTTCCTTTCTTGATAAATGTTCTGTTATTATTGCACATTAATAGTACTTGTAATCAAGCATTTAAAGCATTTGTCAGAAGAAATGGAACCACGTGTAGATACAAAAATAAGCATTTATGAATTAAGTTTTTCAATCACTACATCAAAATCTAATTGTAATTCAGTATTTTTAAGGTCACATCTAGCCAAGTCCTCCAGAGAAATTCCTACATTCAAGCTCAGAAATCAAATTACAGTGTGTGTTTGAATACATTTGTTGCAATTAAAAATGAATAGCAGATTATTAGAGTTGCAAATGTTTATTAGGTGTGTACTGATGCTAGATTAAATGTATTTTATCATTTTTGTGCTGCCACGGAGAATGATTGTTGTTACAAAAACGTGTCGGTTCATAAACTTTATAACTATTTTTCATCAACAATAAACAGAAAAAAAAACTAATAATTATATATATATATATATATATATATATATATATATATATATATATATATATATATATATATATATATATATATATATATATATACACTCACCTAAAGGATTATTAGGAACACCATACTAATACTGTGTTTGACCCTCTTTAGCCTTCAGAACTGCCTTAATTCTACGTGGCATTGATTCAACAAGGTGCTGAAAGCTTTCTTTAGAAATGTTGGCCCATATTGATAGGATAGCATCTTGCAGTTGATGGAGATTTGTGGGATGCACATCCAGGGCACGAAGCTCCCGTTCCACCACATCCCAAAGATGCTCTATTGGGTTGAGATCTGGTGACTGTGGGGGCCATTTTAGTACAGTGAACTCATTGTCATGTTCAAGAAACCAATTTGAAATGATTCGAGCTTTGTGACATGGTGCATTATCCTGCTGGAAGTAGCCATCAGAGAATGGGTACATGGTGGTCATAAAGGGATGGACATGGTCAGAAACAATGCTCAGGTAGGCCGTGGCATTTAAACGATGCCCAATTGGCACTAACGGGCCTAAAGTGTGCCAAGAAAACATCCCCCACACCATTCCACCACCACCACCAGCAGCCTGCACAGTGGTAACAAGGCATGATGGATCCATGTTCTCATTCTGTTTATGCCAAATTCTGACTCTACCATCTGAATGTCTCAACAGAAATCAAGACTCATCAGACCAGGCAACATTTTTCCAGTCTTCAACTGTCTAATTTTGGTGAGCTTGTGCAAATTGTAGCCTCTTTTTCCTATTTGTAGTGGAGAAGAGTGGTACCCGGTGGGGTCTTCTGCTGTTGTAGCCCATCTGCCTCATGGTTGTGTGTGTTGTGGCTTCACAAATGCTTTGCTGCATACCTCGGTTGTAACGAGTGGTTATTTCAGTCAAAGTTGCTCTTCTATCAGTCGGCCTATTCTCCTCTGACCTCTAGCATCAACAAGGCATTTTCGCCCACAGGACTGCCGCATACTGGATGTTTTTCCCTTTTCACACCATTCTTTGTAAACCCTAGAAATGGTTGTGCGTGAAAATCCCAGTAACTGAGCAGATTGTGAAATACTCAGACCGGCCCGTCTGGCACCAACAACCATGCCACGCTCAAAATTGCTTAAATCACCTTTCTTTCCCATCCTGACATTCAGTTTGGCGTTCAGGAGATTGTCTTGACCAGGACCACACCCTAAATGCATTGAAGCAACTGCCATGTGATTGGTTGATTAGATAATTGCATTCATGAGAAATTGAACAGGTGTTCCTAATAATCCTTTAGGTGAGTGTATATATATATATATATATATATATATATATATATATATATATATATATATATATATATATATATATATATATATATATATATATATATATAAAACTAAACTTTACAGTCAACATTGACCAAACATAATAATGATCAATACCATCTTGGATTCTTCCATCGACTGTGCCAAATCCAGACTTTGTGGTGGTGTTCAAGTGTGCTTCCAAATATGATTATTCCAACATGACTTGAAGGTAATATATTTTCGGAATTAAATACTAGTCGATTGCTAAATACTGGCCATTGTTTCTATGTACACTGAATACTTAAAGTCACCATGAAATCAAATTTGGCTATTCTTATTTTTATGGAATTGTAAGGTCCATCCGTTAGCCCAAGGACGGAATCTAACGGCCTGGTCGAAGGACTTCTGCGTGTTCGCCTTCTCAGCACTTCTGTTGGATTCACTTAATTTATGACCATCGGATTTTAAATCTGACTCCATGAATAATTTGATCTTACTCCAATTCTTTGTAACTTTGTTACATTTGTTACATTTGTAACTTAACAGCTGATCATAAGTTTAGTTGTGATTTAATTTAGATCTTTGATTTCTCTTAGTATCTCTTAATTTCAAATACTCGTTCCTCCATGGGACCCAGAGTCGCTCAGAGGATAATGCTCGCGATTATAATTACATTACCTCACGGACGCAAATTAGTCAGTTCTGATATTACAGAGGATTACAGAGTGAACTATTTTACCTTTAAGTGAGTCGCACATGCTTACTCATAACAGAAAGTGTAATTTTAGCAATAGTCACGAAAGCTGCAACTTGTTAATAACAGTGACACCCAGAAATCAGATTGCCCCTCATGCTTAGCGCCATGCTCCGGTCATGGGGTCCTCGGTATGAATCTGCCCTGACAGAAAGATTTACGGAAACTCCTACAAAACTCTGCATGCGACACTACTTGAGTAATGACTTAAAAAATACAGAATAAATCAAGATTAACATTTATTTTGGCCAGACAGAACTTAAAGAACATAATTAAACATGAATCCATGGTACACAACTTTCAGCATAAAATACAATTAAGTAATATGAAAATAGTTTCAAAGAGTCATACCTGGCACAATACATACAGCGTGTGTGAGTGTCTCTTAATCTTTCTAACCCTACCAGTGACTTCAGTGATGTTGAGACCATTTTACCAATCGCACTATGACCTTTAAAAAGACACCAGACATGAAAGGAATAAAACAATAGATTCACAAGATAAATCATATGTAGTATATCTGCATTCTGGGACTTGAATCAGGGGAAGGGGAAAGGGAGGTAGAGAGGGGGAGAGGGTTTTGGTCAGGGCGGTGTCCTACAGTTTCTCTGTGAGATCTTCTCTTCAGATTGAGTTTTATTGTTTTAATGCAGGGTGTTGGATCTCAGCTTTTGTCTTAGCAGTAAAACCGGTTCTTACAGAATATTGCAGTATTTTTTTTTTTTATAAATGATTTATCTGTGCACATCATTATTATTTTTTATTCAGGTGTCCTCATAATCTTTAATGAAAATGATTTCTCCCTGCTCTTGTAGCGACTTCTCTTCTCTGATGACATGTTTGTTGGCGCGAGGGCGGGGCAACCTGTCACTCACATTAGACTGACCAATAGCAAACCACAATCAATTTCCCTGGACAAAATCAAGTCCTGCCCTACACTTTTTCTTGTTTGAGAAGCCGTTTCACTCTGATACACGTCATAGGGAAGAAAAGGCGATTGCAACACTCATTTCTTTAATGATTAATTCATCACAGTGGAGATTAAATGGAGAGTAAATTGCATTGTGGGAAACAATATTCCTCACAGTGACTGAATTTGGATTAAAATATCTCACAGCAAAGCAATTAAATACATTTTAAATGCCCTTTCATGTCTTTAAATACAAAAGATCAAGTTCAGGTATATTCAGTCAATGTTTCCTGATTGTAAAGTATAGCTTTCAGATGGAACTGGAGGGCAATGTTCAGCAATTCTCTAAACACACTCCGTGCAAGAAAGTCACACTAGCAGCAATTTAATTTGATGTATGGAATTCATTAAATGAATCTAATGTTGCAGAGGGAATCTCATTTGTTCAGGCACAGAAGAGTGAGCCTTATTTTTCTAAGAATTTTGCTGGTTTCTAAATCGAATGTGAAATAGACAGAATGGCTTTTAGCACGTTCATTAAAACCGATCTGAGCCAACACACTGGCCAGATTTTCCTTTTAAACGTCTCTGCTCTCCATCTCTGACTTATTTCACTAGAGCGTCATTATTTTCATTCAGGTTCGTTTGAGGCAATTCATGAAAGTCAGCTTTTAAAATACTAAACCTTGGGAGTTAACAAGCAATTACCTTCTTTGCTTGTGGCAAAGCGCTGCAGCAGTTTAATTTGTGAGAGGTTTGTAAATACTGGTGAATGTTCCAAGTGGCACTGCTCACTGTATATGTTGATTAGATGATGGCACTAGTGCAGCATTTATCATATACTGTGATGCATTTTATTGCTGATGATAGTACAAATATATTACATATATATATATATATATATATATATATATATATATATATATATATATATATATATATATATATATATATATATATATATATATTAGAAAACAAATTTAATGTTGGGGAAAGAGGAAAGCAAAAATGTATTACAAGGAATGTAGAGGTATGTTCATACTCAGGCATTATTTCACCATTAATAAGATTAAGGAGTGCAAGCATGATTAAAAACAACACGTTTGACTTCATATGCTGAAAATTACCAACAAAAATAATTGTGACTCATCCCAAAGTTTGTAAAAAGAAGTAGTGCTGTCAAACGCATCTTACATAAAAATTTTGTTATGTAATGTTTGCATACTATGTGTGTGTACTGTGTATAATTATTGTGCATATTTGAATACACGCACACACACACACACGTATATATTTAAGAAATATTTGTGTGTGTGTGTGTTTTGTGTGTGTGTGTGTGTGTGTGTGTGTGTGTGTGTGTGTGTGTGTGTGTGTGTGTGTGTATATATATATATATATATATATATATATATACACACACACACACACACACATGCATGTGTGAATTCATGTATACAGTACACACACATATATTATGTAAACACAAACTTGTATTTTGGATGCAATTAATCATTTGACAGAACTAAAAAAAAAAGTATATATTTAAGAAACACACACATATATATTTAAGAAATATTTGTGTGTGTGTGTGTTTTGTGTGTGTGTGTGTGTGTGTGTGTGTGTGTGTGTGTGTGTGTGTATACACACACACACACACACACACATGCATGTGTGAATTCATGTATACAGTACACACACATATATTATGTAAACAAACTTGTATTTTGGATGCAATTAATCATTTGACAGAACTAAAAAAAAAAAGTAACTTAAAATCAAGGCCTCGAAGCCTAGCATTCTGGAGGGTTTAAAGGTGCTGTATGTAATTTATTTACTGTACTAAAAGCATAAAAATACCATAATATGTTTGCAGATATTTAGGAAACATGCTAAGTTCACATACTTGTTTCTCTGAAAAACAATGCTACAGCCAGTTATTCTGCTTTGAAATGTGCGTTCCGTGTCGGAATGTCTGTTTTTGTTTTGGTCTATGTGAGTTCACCCACTGCCAATTTATCCAATTTATTAACAAAACCAGGTTGCCAGTTGGTGGAAAACACAGCATATTGCTGCAATGGAAGCCAGCAAATGAAATGGGTCAGAGATTGCAGATTCCACCCGACCTAAAAAGCATCAGCATCCATCTAAAAATCTCATTGAACGGGAGGATATTAAAACACAAATAAGTCTCCTCACCTTTCATTGTCCATTGCTCTCGCTCCTGTTGCTTGTCCTCAATATGGCATCCTGCATGAGCGTACATGTAAAATAATACAAATTTAAATGTAACGCATCGCTCCGGCAGGCAAGTATCATCATACTAAGCGTCCTCAAGCCCTCCCCAGCTCTACAATGTCCCACAATTTTCCAATGTAAATCTGTGGTGAACAATGGAACTGCAGCATGCTCTAATTTTACCCGCTTATTCTCACCTTATCTTACGTTAACCTCACTCCAGACCAAGACAACTGCTGAAGTTGAAACTGCATACTAGTATACTACTCGTACTACTTTTACCATATGTTTCATGGCAATAATAGTAAGAGTAGTATGCTAATATGCAGTTCTGAATTCAGTAGTTTTAAGTCCGCTTCAGATATTTGTATTAATCTGCATCAGGTCAGTAACTAGTTGGCATGTCTTTTCTTCAAATCAGACATGCAAGCTGACTATCTAGATAGTGTGGTGAATGTTTATATGGTTGTCAATGAATACGAATCTAAATATAATTTTGGCTTTGATAAGATTTTCTCAATAGGCAAGAATAAACCTGGTATCTTCCATGATTCCCGTTCTTTCCGACAGCAAAGCACTTGAATGGGACGAGGTCGTACTCCCGACTTCAGAAGTGGGACGTAGGACATTTCCGATAGCATGTGAAGGCAGCATTAGAGCCTGTCAATCAACATTAGAGCTCCACCCTCAGGCTGAATTATGCAAGGACACTAGACCTCTGTCAAAAATGTGTTCAGCAATTAGAATATAAAGCTTGCAAAGACCCAGAATCTGTCCTACCTAAATTTACAGTCAGGAGCCGCAACTGGTATATTGACAAACTGTGTGTTATAATGTTTGTGTGATGTTGCCGCCTGTGCGCCGATTTAGAGCGTGGGTTATCCCTATTAATACAATTTTTATGTAGGTCTAAATTTGGTAAATTGCATTTGTGAGTGTCGTTCAGTATAACGGATGTGTGTTGCTTTCATTTTGACCTCAAAAACGGTTTCTTTACACTTTTAGTCAGTCATATATCACAGGCTTAGACAATAGTTGAATATGCAGTTACTGGGTTAATGAGGCAAAGTATGTTCAAGATTCAAGATTCAAGAGTTTTATTTGTCACATACACAGTTATATACAGAATATACAACCGGCAGTGAAATGTAAATTTGTGTGTGCAAAACCTTAGGATAAATACTTGTAATATTTTCAGAGGTTAACAGATATAGTAACTATTAATTTTTATTGTTTGGAAAAAGAGTTGCTTCTCATTTTATCTACCAAAGCAAATATTGACAGAACTTTCATACTTAATTTTTGGGTGAATGCCTTCTTTAAGCCACATATCTATGGTCTGAGGGATGACAGATTCTTGGAGGCAGTGCTTACTTCCTTCATTGATTTATTGATGTTCTGTGGATGGCCTTACCTCACACACCTTAACACAGAGCTATGGAAAGATAGGTTGATATTTGTCCCACCCTTGGGCTAATGTACTGAGTCCCCTGTCTCTTTTCATCAGCTAGCTGGAGCTGATGAGTGCAAACACATTTGGCAGTCAGTATGCCACCAGGGGGAAGAGCAAGGGCTGCTGGGAAGGTTAATTGGCAAAGGGAAATAATTGGCCATTGGGCTCCATTTGTCTGATAAAGGTAATTTTCATTATTTCAGACTTCTCATAGTGTTTTATGCATGCCATTTAAAACGAACATTCCTTAGCATAGCCTCTAGAACTGCAGTTCACCATGACGGTCTTCTATCCCACAGCCAATTCTATATTGACTCTATATGGCAGATGTGATCAATGTGATCATAATAACTGTAAATGAGACTGTTAAACTCAAATTGATATATTTTAAGGGTCATACAACAGCAAACTCATCATAAAACAACATTCCCATGTATAGGAAAACAAATTATGTTTTATTAAAAAAAGTTGGTGAGGAGTATGTTTAGATAATGCATCCAATCAGCGCGAGGAGGCCTATTTATAAATAGCTAGGGTTGGGTATCGATAACCGGCTCCAAATTTCCAAGAACCGGTAATTTGATAAGACGTGCATTTCGATTCCACTTATCGATTCTGATCTGTGTATACAATCTTAAAGTGACAGCAGCCTAATAAACCTGCTACCATCTGTCATTAAAGAGATTGTTCACTCAAAAATGATCCCATGATTTACTAACCCTCAAGTTATCCTAGGTGCGGAGCGCTGGAACACCAGTCTCTCGTGAACATGCCTACGACAGTAAGTGGAAGTTAGAGATTACAGTTTTAAATATGGATATTTTTATTACAAACGCATCACTCTGATTCATAAGGCCTTCATTAACCCCCTGGAGCCATATGGAGCAGTTTTATGATGGATCGATGCACTTTTATGAACTTCAAAACAGAAACAGCCATTCACTGCCATTGTAAAGCTTGGAAGAGCCAGGACATTTTTAATATAGCTCTGACTGTATTCGTCTGAAAGAAGAATGTCATATACACCTATGACTTGAGGGAGAGTAAATCATGGGCTAATTTTCAATTTTGTAAATCAAAGAACAAAAGAAAAAAACATTCACTTGACTGAATAACTTATGTAACTTTAATGAGGATTAATCTAAATTTGATGGGGTTGAGTACTCTGGGTTTGGGCCACATTCTGAGCTCTGAGCCCTCCCCCAGGACAGCGTTGTGGCAAGGAGCGAGACGAGGGACCGTGAGAGCAGGACGGTGGTGAGTGATGATGAGCACCAGCTGCGCGCCACACCAGTCTCTTCTCATGGAGGAATGACGGGAGCATAAAAGTGTAGCAAAGTTCGTAGAATAAGGAGGAAGGAGGCGAACATTTAAAAGACTTTAATCAAATAAATACAAAATGAAAGTAAAATTGCAGGTAGCCCCTCACGGACGGCTACCGCGAACACATATTCAAATGTAAATGTAGTCAGTAGTTAATCTGTATGTGAGTGTGTATGTGCATCAGGCTTGTGCAAAATTCTGAATTTCAGAATTGGCCTCCACTCAATTCATGAATTGGAATTTGAATTGAATTGACTCCACCCCACAGGATGTTGAATTTGAATTGGAATGACAGGAAGTGGAATTAAATTCATGGCAATTCAAAGAAATTCCACACAGTCACACAACAGAAAGAATGTGTTGAATCTCACATACATTCAGTGTTAGGAAGGTTACTTTGGAAATGTAATGTGACTAGAGCTTTTAACATTAATTGCTGGGGAAAATATTTACTGTTAATGTAATCTGTACAAGTAGTTAAAACTGATATCATTTATAGAATATGTAATGCAATCATATCTAACATATGCTGTAAAGCTTCGTTATTAAACACTTCACTTAAAATATGTATGTGAATTTCTTAGAATTTTTATTGATTTTCAATTCTGCTTCCTTTAATTCAAATTCGAATTGTAATTCTAGATCCTATTTTTGACATCAATTCAAATTCAAGAATTGAATTGGAATTAAGGAGTCATTCTCAATTCAATTCTGAACTGTGCACAAGCCTGATGTGCATGTAATTTATCTTAAAGGGGTGATGAATTTTGTACTTGTACATGTGTAATGACAAATAAATAACTTGTAATTGAGAAATCAACTTTCCCTTGAGCCTTTGATATACAAACCCGATTCCAAAAAATGTTGGGACACTACAAATTGTGAACAAAAAAGGAATGCAATAATTTACAAATCTCATAAACTTATATTTATATAAAATATTGAAATTTGAAACTTCCACAACACTGCAGACATATTGAGATTAAAACACAATGTTGTGCCTTCTATATTGGTACATTGGCTATATTGGTGATACTATTGCATTGTTACAGATCGTTTTGATTATGTGTACGTGTCTAACAAAACATACCTTAGCACGCTGTCACAGCCTGAAGAATCTTTTATTTGTTGGTTCATTGCGATTCGGGATCAGACTCGGATATGTATGGGCCAGGGCTCGCAAATCCCAACATCCCGGGGCTATGTGTTTTCCAGGGGCTATGTGTTTTCCAGACGGGCTACCAAAACGGAAGCCCGTCGGCAGGCCGGTGAATCTTAAATAGTGAAATAACATTCCTTTCTTGATCTGCGTTGTTCACTCTCTTGACTTGATATTTGAAGGGAGCGCGCGTGTGTGTGTGTGTGTGTGTGTGTGTGTGTGTGTGTGTGTGTGTGTGTGTGTGTGTGTGTGCACATGTTTTTGTGACATATCAGGACACAAATGTGTATAATGACATGGGTATGACATAGCTATTACAAGGAGAGGGTGACTTATGAGGACATTACTCATGTCCCCATTATTCAAAAGGCTTATAAATCATACAGAATGAGATTTTTGGGAGAAAGTAAAACTGTGCAGTTTCCTGTGATGGGTAGGTTTAGGGGTAGGGGTAGTGTAGGGGGATAGAGTATACGGTTTGTACGGTATAAAAACCTTTATGCCTATGTATTGTCCCCACAATTCACAAAAAACAAACGTGTGTGTGTGTGTGTGTGTGTGTGTGTGTGGCTTATATCCATCAATCGGGCGACCGTAATAAAAAAAATTATATTCCAATCAATCGCGGGTGGATGAGAGATAAATCATTGTGTTTGATTGATAAAGACGTTTTGCAAGCCCTGTGAGAGAATCATTCTGGTTGCTGCTTTCAAAACAATCCCTCGCGTGAACTGACAGGGGAGCAGAAGCTCATTAAATATGCAAATCTTAACAAATCCAAGCAGTGGGCGTTAAGTCTACAGTGTGGCACGCCCATCAAAACTTGAGAGAGCCTCAAAACCAGGGTAGAAAATAGCCTATTACTTATTCATTATGATGTTTTTGAATGTAAAAACCACACAAACATCATACAAACCCGATTCCAAAAAAGTTGGGACACTGTACAAATCTCATACACTTATATTTTATTCACAATAGAATATAGATAACATATAAAATGTTGAAAGTGAGACATTTTGAAATGTCATGCCAAATATTGGCTCATTTTGGATTTCATGAGAGCTACATATTCCAAAAAAGTTGGGACAGGTAGCAATAAGAGGCCGGGAAAGTTAAAGGTACATATAAGGAACAGCTGGAGGACCAATTTGCAACTTATTAGGTCAATTGGCAACATGATTGGGTATAAAAAGAGCCTCTCAGAGTGGCAGTGTCTCTCAGAAGTCAAGATGGGCAGAGGATCACCAATTCCCCCAATGCTGCGGCCAAAAATACTGGAGCAATATCAGAAAGGAGTTTCTCAGAGAAAAATTGCAAAGAGTTTGAAGTTATCATCATGTACAGTGTCATTAATGTCAGACTGTATGATAGTCAAGGCGTGCTAAAAACGGACGCATGCAAGAAAACTCGTCCAGAGTTTTATATCATCAGTCGTGGGATTGAAATGGTGGCTACAAAGAAATCTCTAGTGCTCATTTTGGTCATAGGTTGTCTTGACAGTCGTCCTAGCCTAGGAGAAGTTACACTGCAGGACTGTGTGCCAAATCTTCTGACATTGCCAGAATTTCGTCTGAGGTAAAATTTGATCGCGGTGGTCATTAATCGGCTGCCGGTGAACATGTCAAAGTAACAATCAAAGACTTCAGATTTTAGCTTAGGATCAGAGGAATCTTTTAGGATTTGCAAAATTTGTCTCAGACGGCTAAATCATGGCCAAAATCGTACAGTGTGTACCCGGCTTTAGTGATCAAGAAAATAGAGATAACTGAGTAAAACCTTGAAAAGTAGTGTTTAAAACTCTTCATATCTGTTGGAAGAGGAAGATATTGAGTGGATTTTGTTGTCATTTTACTCCTGTGACGATTGATGGGTTTATTACATCATGTATTGCTGGAAAGTGAATATCTGGATGTGGGGAGTTAATTTATGTATTTATGTTTAGTTTAATGTTAAAATGAGAAACCAACACTCATTTTGTAAGAAAATTATAAGTTTATTTAGTTTGTTATGGCCATATGTGTGATTTATGTTGTATTTTTGGATTTTACAAATTCAATGCGTTGAGTTCAGTTGCTCTCACATGGTGTCGTTTTGCTTCACGTGGACGTCACTGTGATGTACATGTGTCTGAAAAGAGATGCGTATATATGTAATATTGTTAAACATTGAAATAATTACTATGTATGTTAATTTACTGGTATGTGGAGATACTTACCTAATGTGATGTTATGGTTACTATATGCAATTATGCATTTCTAGCCTTTTAAACAGGTCAGGTTTTTGAGTGGAGTTTGTTTTCGTAGATGGCGAGCCAACCTATTTGGACACTGGAGATGAAAGAAGAAAAATCATCCTACAGGACCAATGAGAGTATCTTTATTGCTTTTTTTTCCTGACTGAGTTTTTCATACAAGACTAAGAGCTGTTTGAAATAACTAAAGAGAGAATCAGTGATTAAACAATTTGAAATCGAACCTATTGTCGACGTGTGTGACATCACAAATTTTTCAACAATTAAGGACAGTGATTGTTGAACTTGAACAAACTTTTGTCAGTCTACTGGATTACATGGTAAATGTATGTTTAGTGTGTAACTGATCGTGATTAGATTTTTTTCTCCTTTCAATTATTTTCATTGTATTGAATTTATTTTGAATTGTTTATTTTATTGAAAGTGTTACGTTTTTTTGTTTTTTTTAAAAAGGCCTGCAGTATGTAAAAATTCTACATACTTACCTAAGTTGTGGTCTCCTGTCATCCCTCAGCAATTACTCATTGCTTTCTAAGAGAAACAACTGTGATATTAAAGAGAAAAGAAGGGAAGACTTAAACTGCCACCTTTATTTAGAAGCACTTCTCAATGTGATAACCCAACCTGATCTCACAGCAATTTGTACGCATTTTACAAGGTGGCTAATTCATATGACCTCACTCGTACAAATTCGTACGATTTTTGCTAAATGGTACGTATTTGGCAAGTTGGTCAATTCGTATGATTTCGTACAAATTACCTACTCCAAATCCCGCCCCTAAAACCTACCCATCACTGCAGTATATACAAATCTTACAAATTCATACGAATTAGCCACCTCGTACAAATATGCACAAATTGGTCGTGAGATAGCGTTGGATAACCCCAAGACTTTTCATCTGTTTGGCTTTTGCCAAGATAAACCTTAAAATTATTCCAGTATGGCTATGACCACAGGTGTCTGATTCAGATATTTGTAGTTTTCCACAGCAGAAATATCTCATTTACCAGGTCTCAGATAATTCCCCAGTATTCTGATGATTAGGTCAAGCTAATAGGCTTTAGCACCACACAGAAGCTTTTGCATCTGGATTTGGTTTCTCCTTCCCCTCTCTGCTGTAACGTCAAAGCTGAAAGAAGGAGATTTATATTCATACTTTTTTCAAATCCTGTTAGTCCTAGGTTCAGAGGCAAAGAGTTTCACTCTTTAATCATACTCAAAGAATTTTCAATTTGAGCTCCACTCTCAGAAACGCATCAAGAAGTTTTTATTTTTTGCTTTATATGCTGTAAAGATTTATAGGTATTTTTTGAGGATGTGCTGGCATTTTGCACGCACAAGAGAAATGAAATGCAGTCTGCAATATTACATTTTCATTAGGTGCATTTTTACATGCAGGAGCGTGATGGTGAAAATTGTTGGAGTGTTATAGTGTAAACACTCTGCATGGAATACACAGGTGCACATAATAACCATAAACAGCAGACTGAAATAAAAGACCAGAAATATATAGCAATAATTAAATCCCTCCTGATCTATTCCTTAAAGAAATAAGGAAGGTTAACTCATCCTTGTGTTACATTTAATTGTAAAAGGAAACAAAACGTTTTTATTATATTATATAATATATATATATATTTTTTTTTTTTTTTTTTTTTTCAAAGAATATTCTATACAACAACAGCTGACCACAGCTATCAAACACCATATAGCTATACACCAGTTTTTTTTTTTTTTTTTTAAGTGTGGGTTCGAAGAGTGTTGGGGAGTGTTCCGTTGTGTCAAAAGTGAGGCCCACTCAGTGTTGCCAACTTAGCGACTTTGTAGCTAGATTTATGCTGCCTTCACATGCTATTGGAATCATTGTAAATAAAAGTTTCCTAGTTAAAAAACTGGACATGAACGCCTTCTCAAATCAAAACTTGAATGGGATGAGCTCATAATCACGACTTTAAAAGTGGGAAGTAGGACATTTCCGATAGCATGTGAAGCCGGCATTAGGCCACATCCACACAAAGCCAGAGCTTTCCCTATCCAATCTTTTTTTTTCCTCGTCTTAAGAAATATCTGCGTACACACAAAACCACTGAAACCAACTAAAAAGATGTAGTATACATGCCAGCAGGCACGTGCACAGGTAGGGCTCAACCTGTGCAGAGCACATGCCCTTCTTGCCCTTACACTGTGAAGTGCCCTCTTTTTGGTGGTGGTGTTTTTCTTCTTCTTCTATAAACCAACGCTATTGGTCACCCTTTACGTCTGTCTGTCTGTTTTACAAATATTTAGCCAATGAAAGGTATTGGAAAGAGCTGAAACAAACTTGATGAAAACGTAACGTGATGCCGCCATTTTAATGATTGACAAAATGCAAATTTGCACACATACGCTGGTCAAAAACCCTATTTTCACTAAAGGTCTGGTTGGGCCAGCCAAAATCACGGAACACACCATGTTACTTACAGCAGCAATAGCGTAGGGGTAAAGTTCATGGTATGTAGTTTTGATGCAAATCGACCCGTGGTTTGAATCCACCTTTTGCTTAACTCGCTTTACTCCCTTTTCCCCATCACATAGAAATTTGAAAAGGCTTTTTTCTTTTCAATAAAAATTAAGAAAAAGTGGAAACAAAGCATCCAACATAACAAAGTGTTAGGGTTAGGTGAACAGACATGTTCAGACCCTTGGGGTGCCCTTTTTCAGTTTCAGAACATGCCCCTCAAAAGGTCTGCATGCGCGGGACATGGGGTGATGACATCATCATTTCACAAAATGTATGGATTGGCTTTGCACACGAAAACACAAGGGTGTCGTTTTCAGGTGCATCCACTCTGGGACCCGGTTTAAAAAAAAAACACTGGCTCCGTCTGGACGAAATGCAGATATGATAAACGCATCTCCGTGTGTATGGGGCCTTAGGTACTTTTCAGACCCATTTAGTGACTTCTTGGACAAACCTTATCTAGCTTTGGAGACTCTCCAGTACTGCCCTATTAAACACACCTGTCTCAGCGTCTACTCTGTTCAGTGAGCAGCTGAGAGGAGCAGTGCATACAGTTGAGGCTGTGCACTCTCAGAGCTGCCAACTCTCATGCATTGGCCGTGAGACACGTATTTGATTGGTTTCACACGCTCACACGCCACACCCCCGATTTCTCACACTGAAGTGTCAACCCGGTCGGTCAAATGCCTGAAAGATGAGTTTATCTATAGATAACTACCTATTGAACCACTCGTGATCGACTAGTTATGCTTTCGGTGAGGGGGTTCAAGATAAATGTGCAAATAAATACGGTGTAGCACGACCAAAAGCTACATTCCGTTTTGGGTTCTGATGAGAACGAGCCTGTAATGAGTGGAGTGAAGCGGTGCGGTGTGATGCTCAGCTCAATAATCCGCTCTACGCCAGCGTGCTCCATTCAATCGCCCACGGCCCAAGCGAACGCTCCGCTCATAAAGCGCTCACCGGTATAACAACGTTTCTCAAATCCTGTTCTGACATGAATTTATCTGTACTTGTTGTAGCCATTAAACATTTTGTTTCATATTTATGAATATATCTATTTGCTTATTATATTAATAATAAGCAAATAGACTAGCAGACAATAATCGTGATGGAGGCTCCGGAGCGAGCGCATTGCACATGAATTGGAGCGCGTCAAATAAATGAACCAAAACTCAGCAGGCCTCACAGACATGAGACATATGTTTGAAGAAAGCTTGAAATGTCCACTTTTAAACAAAACAATTCGAAACGAAAAGAAATAGTCAAGCAGAAATCAACAACAATGTCATTGTAAAAGAAAAAAGAAAAGTAGTTTCAATGTAGCTAGCTACTTTTTGATAGTAACTTGTAGTGTGGCTATTTTTTCAAAAGGCGTAGCTTGAATGTAAGTAGCTTGCAAGTTAAAGTAGTTTTATTTAGACAAAATCATGCCTCTACATAGTGCTTTAAAATTGTGTGTGTGTGTGTGTGTCTATAGGATATACTGTATAAACAAAGCGCCATATAGATGCATTTTGTCTTAATAGAGAAGCCAGCCGGTGTGTTTACAACTGTGACAATGAGCGCTTATCAGGATCAACTAAATGCTGGATTTTCAAAGGAATGTTAAGTTTGTGGCATACGAAACATCTCATTTACCAGGTCTCAGATAATTCCCCAGTATTTCTCACACTGAAGTGTCAACCCGGTCGGTCAAATGCCTGAAAGATGAGTTTATCTATAGATAACTACCTATTGAACCACTCGTGATCGACTAGTTATGCTTTCGGTGAGGGGGTTCAAGATAAATGTGCAAATAAATACGGTGTAGCACGACCAAAAGCTACATTCCGTTTTGGGTTCTGATGAGAACGAGCCTGTAATGAGTGGAGTGAAGCGGTGCGGTGTGATGCTCAGCTCAATAATCCGCTCTACGCCAGCGTGCTCCATTCAATCGCCCACGGCCCAAGCGAACGCTCCGCTCATGAAGCGCTCACCGGTATAACAACGTTTCTCAAATCCTGTTCTGACATGAATTTATCTGTACTTGTTGTAGCCATTAAACATTTTGTTTCATATTTATGTTTAAATATTATAATGCTATTTTTTTTATTTCATCTAAGCTATTATGAAAACTGCAAAGATGCGTAGCCGTCAAAGACATTTTGACCACTTCATTAAGTTTTGTTTTGTAAAAAGCCTTTCGTTTTGTATAAATTGTATCTTAATTTTAATCAATGTTTCAATTACCTGGATTTAATGAATAATAAGCAAATAGACTAGCAGACAATAATCGTGATGGAGGCTCCGGAGCGAGCGCATTGCACATGAATTGGAGCGCGTCAAATAAATGAACCAAAACTCAGCAGGCCTCACAGACATGAGACATATGTTTGAAGAAAGCTTGAAATGTCCACTTTTAAACAAAACAATTCGAAACGAAAAGAAATAGTCAAGCAGAAATCAACAACAATGTCATTGTAAAAGAAAAAAGAAAAGTAGTTTCAATGTAGCTAGCTACTTTTTGATAGTAACTTGTAGTGTGGCTATTTTTTCAAAAGGCGTAGCTTGAATGTAAGTAGCTTGCAAGTTAAAGTAGTTTTATTTAGACAAAATCATGCCTCTACATAGTGCTTTAAAATTGTGTGTGTGTGTGTGTGTGTGTGTGTCTATAGGATATACTGTATAAACAAAGCGCCATATAGATGCATTTTGTCTTAATAGACATAATTATCAGCCTATACTTATCCATCAAAGGCAAAAAAGAAATCAACAACAACAAAAACAATACTACCCCATTCAAATGCTGATGCAGAGTGTTTTCTGTGTGTGTGTGTGTGTGTGTGTGTGTGTGTGTGTGTGTGTGTGTGTGTGTGTGTGTGTGTGTGTGTGTGTGTGTGTGTGTGTGTGTGTGTGTGTGGTAATGATGCTTTGAATGAGCCAAAAAAATTGCTTTGTATGCGACAAATTTTGGTTGGCCCCACCAAATCTCACTCCAAGATTTTTTGAAAAGTTGGCAGCCCTGCACTCTCAGAGAAGAAAGAATATATATATTCTGTTGCTTCTAACCCAAGGGATCATTCAACGTTTAAATATAGCCGAAATCACAGCAACTGTCTTTATTTTATGTGTATGGTGACTTTGTCAGACAATGTCTTGATTATAATTCAGGATTTTAATGCAGAGCAGCTGCTTGGAAATGACTGCTGGTTAACTTTAGCCTTAGCCTCAGACATCGCGCGCACAGTCCACTGGCTGAACACCTGATGCATAAGACAAACTTAACTGGAAACACTTAGGATTTTCGAAGTCATCATCTGATTGGTTGAATTCTACAGGATGTTCTTTAATGGTCCACCTGGAAACAAAGACGCCGTGACGCCAAACCCCCTTATGGAAGAAGCCAGCCGGTGTGTTTACAACTGTGACAATGAGCGCTTATCAGGATCAACTAAATGCTGGATTTTCAAAGGAATGTTAAGTTTGTGGCATACCCAAGACTACTTTAACTTATAGTCTTAATGTGCCACTTTTCAGTCACTATTTCATATTTGTTCTGTTGTCTGACAAAAGAAACAGGAAAAGGTATAGATGAAAACAGTTTTATTTGGAATCCGGCTGTATTAAAATACATTATGTGAGCACAGAGAGTAGCAGAGAAGCAAACAAATGTAAAGGGCTGAAACTAGGCAAAATGCAAATGAGATGTAATGATGTAATTAATATGCTAATTGACCTATCGTGAGCTTTTAATTGTAACTTAATGAGAGTATGACAACCAGGATACCTGGACTCAGTGTTACCATACCCCAGGCACATAGTTTTACCATTTTTGTATCATAAACACCATCAAACCGATGAGAGCTTTGGATCTTCCTCTATGGCGCTGAAACCTAAAGATGTCCGAGTTCCGGTCCCTGTGCAACTAATACTCAACTGCCATTGGCTCATCTGCATTCGAGGGAGGGGGATTACCGACAGGTCAATTAGACCATGACGTTATCTAGCGATATTTAGAGACTTTTTGAACAGGCTTTATCTACTTTTCGTTGAAAATAGTTGTCAACAGTTGGCCCTCTGTCTTTGAAATTGAAAACCCTGCTATACTACACCAAGCAGCAAGTGCTATAACGTAAGTCTTCTGAATATGTAATTGAATTATCTTTGTATTTACTTTTTATTATGCAAGAGAACCCTATACCTCTTGCATAGAATTAATTTTAATAAAACTAAAATCCACCTTCTACACTTTGTCATTGGGAAAATATGTTAGAATTATATATTAGTATTTCATATATTATGTAAATGTATTATGCAGATGTTAAAATTCAGTCATTCTTCAGAATCCTTCCTTTTGTTGTGATGAGGGTGAGTAAATAATGACTACATTTTCATATTTGGAAGAACTGTTCTTTTAAATCATGACTGACAGAACCTCGCAGAAATTTAGCATTCATTTCAAAACTAATTTACTCTCTTTATCATCAAACACCAAAAGCGAATCCCACACATCTGAAGTGCAAATGTATTAGTTCAGGGCAGATCACAGAAAATTTTCTCAATTAAAAACAAGAAGAAAGAAACTTACTGTCTTGTAACAAGCTCACAGTATCCAAGTCGATTGGCGAACAATGTCTCCCAGGGTGAGAGAGAGGGTCTCGGGGGTGTAGCAGGCAAATGTATTGGATATGTGTTCCCCATCACTCTAATCGTTAGTGACAGCACATGCAGCTGCTAATGATCTTTGCTTAATCACATTTAATCAGGTAATAATGATTCAGGGGCGAGCTCTGAAACAGCCTAGGCAAGAGATTTGGATGCAATTCCAGACATGTAATGGATGGAAGGTTTAGGTGACTGTTGGAAGAGTGAGAAAAATAGCGTTTGAGAGGTGTAGTTTTTCTCTACATTGCTGTTTCTCAGTGGGACCGCAGGGTGTTATGGGTGGAGAGGGTGCAGCTGGTCCCTGTGGGAGATCGCGAGGAGGTTTAGATCATGTTTATTCTGCGGGAGGCAGCCACAAAAGATGTTCAAAAATACCTGAGGTGTGGGAATATGCATCAGGTTCTTCACCATATGGTTCTATTGTGTGTCTTATGAGATGAATCAACACTTCATTCTTTTTTTTCTTCTTTGTTTGCTAGAGTGCAGTTGTCTTCGGCATGTACTTGAGCACTATATAAATAAAACTTATTATTAAAGGTGTCAGGAACTGGCTTTTTTATACTGTTTTCTGAGGTCAACTTATGACGTTCATGTGGTTTTTATATAAAAAAAAGAAAAAGAAAAAAAAGAATAAGTAATAGGCTATTTTCTACCCAGTTTTTGAGGCTCTCTCCTGCACGCTCAGATTTTAAGGGCGTGCCGCACTGAAGACTTGGAAGTAGACGCTCACGGTAAGGATTGGTTACGATTTGCATATTTAATGAGCTTCGGCTCCCCCACGAGTACACCATGAGGGATTGTTTTGTGGGAAAACGGCAACCGGAATGATTCGTCCCACAGGGCTTGCAAAATATCTTTATCAAACAAACACAATGATTTATCTCTCATCCACCCGCGATTGATTGGAATGTTATTTTTTTATTACTTGGCCCGCCCGATCGGTGGATATAAGTGTGAACCGTGCATCACACACACACACACACACACACGCCAAGTACGTTGCAGACAGCATGATCAAAACTTCCGCGATTGTATTTTTCCTTTAAATGTCAAGTCAAGAGAGTGAACAACGCACACCAAGAACCACAAATAAAGGATTCTCCAGCTTTTGACAGCATGCTAAGGTATGTTCAGTTAGACACATACACTAATCAAACGATCTATAACAATGCAATACTATCACATATAAAAATATTTTTACTCACATTAGTGTGTTGCTTCATTCATTCATGTAATCTCATACTGTCTGCAAATCTACTGTCTCTTGTTTACAAACGAATCCGTGATCAGAAATGAAGGAACAAACACGCAATGTCTTCCCCACGTGAGCTGGATCTCCATTAAAAATAAAGTTCATCCATGCATTCATAATGCTGGAATTCGAATGAAGCTTATGCGGTATGTTTATTGCTTAGAAGTTGGATCCGGTTTAGCTCCACGTAGGCCTGTGTCATGTCAGTGGCACGAGTCAGTGGGCAGGGCTACAGAATCAGGCGTTGTTCATCTTGTGTTGAGGCGGTGTTTCACCACACAATGACGTCAAGGTGTTGCATATTCTGAGATCGATTGTTTGCTGGGCCTGGTGTCAATAAAAGCTTTTCTTTGACTAACAAGGAACAAGTTATGTAGATAATGTTGATTTAAAAAAAAGTTTATTAGTAATATGTATAAAAAAATTACACACACACACACACACACACACACACAATAGGGGAGAGCGGGGCACAACCTAACGCTTTTTGACTGTCTCAGTTTGTGTAAATCCACTTGGGGTTCAGAGTATTTATTTTAACCCCACATTAATTTCACACGTCTAGTACAATTATGTGGTTTTGTTTCATTAATACAGTGTATACTTTTTTCTTGATTTACCCCGAAAGAATGGAAGTGAAATGTGACAACATGCCCCATAGGTGGGGTACACTGTAACATGACCAAATGACAGATTAAAATGAAATCTGATATAATCAAAAAATATACAAGACAAACTGAAATATTTTGTCAATAAAATACAATTATTATTATTTTTTTATATAAAATAATGGCATTTTTTAATAATTAAAAATAAACACATTTTTGAGTTTGATAAACACACTGCTAAACACAGCTATACAGCATAGTTCAAAACATAATAATAATTCATAATTTTTGAACATTGACTCTCAGTCATTATTCACCCTTTTCTCATGGTTTCTCAAAAGAATTCATAAAAGTATAGAATAGAATAGTGTAGTTCTAACAGGGGCTCATTGTAACGCAGTGTGACAACATGCCCCGCCTGAACAACAGGGATTTAAACCCGGCTCGTGTCTTCTGCTGTTAGATCAGCATTAAAGAACATCTCAACTGTTAAATAACAGATATAAGATTACAATAATATCAGATTTGTCTTCTTTTAAAGAAACACAAAAAATACAGATATGAAAGATTAACTTAAGAAATGTTATTTTGCTACGGTTAAATAAATGTTCAGCGATATCTTTTAAAGACTTTTGAAGTATCGTCATCCTGGCATGTGTGGAAAGTTTTAATCCATGTGTTACAACTAACTCCGCATTAGGTTGTGCCTGCGCTCCCCTACATCATCATTATCCCTGGATAACTTCTGAGTCACTATACGTTCGTGTTGTTGACATTATATGCACTTACGCACCGATTGCCAACAAAACACACATTTGATGCAGTTTCACTCACCGCCGGCGGTTTCCACTCATGACCGGGATCTTTTATCACTGGGACCGCTCCATCTTTCGGTTTGAAACAATCTGCAAATGCCGAACTGGGCCTTGTTTATAAAACATTCGTCAGCGTAATGCCGGGAACTAACAAACTTGCACAAACTGCTCCGGAAAAACAAACTGCGTACTGTTCCCTTTAACATGCTGGATTCTTTAGGAAGCTGAACAAGGTTATCTTTCCCTCACAACCAGTGACTGTTGATTTTGTGGTCTAAAAACAAAATGGCAGAGCTTCTGACGGCTTCCATAACCCGAACGAAGCTCATTGATGGGCGTGCTCTTGCTCTGGGGTGCGTTTCCTGTACAACAACTCACTGCTTAACTACCACAGTACAATGCATCGTTGAAGAAATCAACTAGCTAGTCACAACTGTTTCATGAAACCGTATTGTCGCAAAATCTGTCGTTCAACCACGTTGGTTAATAATGTCACGCAGGTGGTGGAGTAATAACTGCTTTTAATGGATTATTTTGAGATCGAATTCATGCTAGATTTTTTGCTATAAATAATGGACATGGCATCTGAGGACTAATTCTCATGTTTATCAGTTATTTTGCTTTATTTCCAGATTCAATCATAGACTCGTTCTTGCGTACTAGAGCACGTCCGCACATGCACTCTTCAAAAAAGGTGCTTTAAATCTCTTGACAAACTAAAATACATAAATGACACTTGTATGTACCCTAATTAAAATAAATAGATTGTACTGCATGTCAGCTTGCTTATTTTGCTCAAGATAAGGATTTATTAAGTCCACATGTCATGCAAACGAAACTATGCTTGTAAACACAGGTCGAGAGCCGTCGTTGCAACCACACAAGTTTGAGATGCTGTTTGTGAATGTTCGTTGGAACTATGGTTTTGGGAAAAACAGACTGGTTGAACTATGTTGATAACGACACCACTTACGACCATAGTTGGCTAACAATGCTTTTGGGAAAGGCACCCCTGGTAGATGTGTGCACACGCTCATCCAAGAGAAGTGCCCATACAAATAATTTAAAAAAACTTACTTGGCTTTCCTGTAGCTCAAACAATAGGAGCGTGGCACTAACAAAGCCAAGGTTGTGGGTTCGATTCCGAGGGAAAGCAAGAACTGACAAAATGTAAAAATGTGTACCTTGAATGCAATGTAAGTCGCTTTTTATAAAAGCATCTGCCAAATGCATAAATGTAAATGTACATTTTTCTGAAACTTATCCTGAATCCTGAAGGAGTGTATTTGGAACAGAAATACCAAATCGTCATATGTCCTCATTATTTTAAACTTTATTTTAAACCATGTTTAGAATGAGAATCCAACTCTTTAACAGTGTAAATAAGTCAGAATGCATGAAATAGCATTAGACATCTCCTTTCAGAAAAGATCTTCATCAGTTTGCTCACAATGCAAGCAAATAAGAGCGCTACAAATAAAGCTCAACGTGCTGCGCCTGAAGAAAACCCATTCAAATAGAAAAAAAAAAAAAAAACATCAGCAAAACATCTTCATCAGTTTGACAACACATTCTGAAAATACTCACAAAGCAACCGAATACAGAATCGCACCGCAAATAGCACAGAACACAATAGAAATGTTTCAAGGAGACCCCAACAAGTAACAAACCTGGCTGGGACCGCTCATTGCTCAATGTCTACTCATCAGTGGTGTTGTCGATGACTTGAAAGGTGAGTTGTTTTTTTATTTTTTTATTTTAACATTCTGATCGCATGTGCGTAGTGAACATTTGCAGCAAATGTGTTGTCAAACTGATGAAGATGATTTTTTAATTTGCTTTTGTTTTTTGGTTTTTTCTATTTGCATGCATTTTCTTCAGTTACAGCTCATTGAGCTCTATTGGCTCTAAATCTCACAACATATATATATATATATATAACGGAGGCCAGCTAGTAGTTGCTGTGTAAGTGAACCTCACTCCTCTGATCTCAAGAGACGCTCTGGCGACTGACGCTAGAGGTTGCAGCCTTTAGCCTCCTTGTTAGAGCGTCTGACTCTCATCCGGCGGACCTGACTTTGAGTCCCGCTTAGAGTGGGGCTGTTTGAACAGGAGGGGTTACATATGTACATATACACACACACACACACATATATATATATATATATATATATATATATATATATATATATATATATATATATATATATATATATATATATATATATATATATATATATTCAAATATTCCTTTCATATTAAAATATAAAATCATAAAATACATACTTTTTTTTTTTTTTTTTAAACAGACAGACTGTCAGTTCTTTACTGTGCAGCTCACATTTTGTATGTTGATTTGAGAGATATTACACTTAAAAACTGGTGGCAGTGGACAATATTCATCTTTAGAATATATTGCATTTGTTAGAGCTTTATTTTTCAGAGATTATGTGCCATGGATATTGTCAGTTCAGGCTTTATTTAATAACACTCTCCTGTGCAGAATATTAATGCTATCTGTTTTGGGGTAATCCTGTTTGCACATACAGTGATTTACCAGGGTCAACAAGACTGTGAAAACATATGAGAAAAGACAAGCACAACATAATTTTACTTTATTGGTGTTTCAAAAATGGTGGAAGCTTCTCCTGAAGACATGAGACATGGCAACTGCAAAACCAGAGATAGTTTCTGAGAAATCGCCTCTCAAGAGACACTGACTCTGTGTTCCACAGAGCAGTTACACTTGCATGCACGCGCACACACACACACACACACACACACACACACACACACACACACACACACACACACACACACACACACACACACACACACACACTTGTTTGTAATGGGCCCCTGCAGTGATCCATGGCATCTGATAATTGTGAGCTCACTGGACCATCGCTAACAGATGCCAGTGGAACCGCGCCATTAGCTAATACATGCGGGCTGTCAACCCACACATCAATGGTATGAAAAGTCAAACAGTGCTGAGACCATATTCATCTGCTATCCAATCTAATACTTATTAAATGCACATTATCAGAGGAGGAAGCTTCTCTGCTTGAGCTGGTCCTCGCTACCCCTGATAGCATGTACCAATGGACAATGGTGAGGTGGTGAGAAATGGGCACACGCTCCCTCAGAAGACCCTGTTCCACTGAAATAGTGCTTGTGTTGGAGTCAGGTCTTTCATACCTGGTCCGTGTGTCCACTGACTTGAGAGCTGAACATTTATGTAACTGACTATCTGATGTGACAGAACAACCACCTTCCTTTTGAGTCAGTGTCAACCCATTCTTTTGATCACCACCCTGCAGCCAGGCTCCTGACAGGAGCAGAAAAGAGAGGAGGAGTACAGCAAACTGGGCTGATGAGGTGTGAGAAGGCTATTAACTATTAACTATTCCAAGTTAAAGGAATAGTTAACCCAGAAATGAAAATTATTTTTATATTATAATTTCAAATAGTTATGAACACAAAAGAAGTAAGTTGGAGAATTGGCCTGGTTGCTCTTTTCCAAACAACTGTAATGAAAGTGGAGCGAGACTTTCAAGCTTAAAAAATGACAAATTGTGTATCAATAGTAGCAGTCTGTATGACGCAAGGCGTAAACCATGTCTTGAACATTGGGAGTGACCAATTTGTTATAAAGCCTATAGAAACAGAACAGTGAAGGTAATTCTAGGTCTAACTCTAGTTAAATAATAATTTTGAACTATTTGAAAATAATATTTATATTTATTTGCATTCAAATATGCACTTGTAATTTGAAAACCGTGAAACGTTTCTTGTCTCTTCACACTCAGTTAGGAATGACATAATGGCACATAATGACACATAAATGGACATTTTCAAATCAAAACGGTCAAATTTGAGAAAAAAAGTTGAGTAGTTTGCGTCACTGGATGTTACCGTCAGTCTATCTGTCACAAAACAGTTCAGATGCATTTAATGTTTCGTGTTTCGCTTACCTCACTTTCTTTCAACGTTAAACTGATGCCTCGCGCTGGAATCATAGACTGTAAAAAATATGGACGTAGTGTCTGTGACGTCACCCGTAGGTTTCCGAAGAGCATTTTTGAAGCCTAAAAGCCAGCTGTTGCCATCTTGGCAGCGCGTCACTCCCTGATAACTGAAAATGGGCAAAGAGCTAGGCAGGACGTGGGTGGAGCTGAGGTGGCTGATTGCTGAAATCACGCCTGCCTAGCTCACTCAAGTGGCCTCGGCCTTAATTATGTAGAACTTTAAGGCTTAATGTAATTTATATGGATGAGTTATAAATAAATTCACCCCCCTCACAGTTGTCATGAAGGGCAAAATTTGCTATATAGACCAAAACCACTTTTTGTACCAGAAAAAATGCAAAATATGAAAAACATATTTTTTTTCTGCTGTAAAGTTGGGCATTTTAAAGGGGTCATGAATTGACAAATCAACTTTTCATTCAGCCTTTGATATATAAAAGTTCATCGTGATATAAGAATATCCTGTATGTTTTGGAGCTGAAAACTTCCTTGTTAGTCACAGAAAAGCTTTTATTGACACCAGGCCCAGCAAACACTTGATCTCAGAATGTGCCAGACCGTGATGTCAGAGTGTGGTGAAACACCGCCTCTGCAGAAGAAGATCAATGCCAACTTCATCACTGCCTGTTTAGCCCCGCCCACCGATTCGCGGATGTGCCATAGGCCTAGTGTTAAACCAGATCGAGCTACCAAGCAATGAACATGCCGTTGAGGATTACAAAATATTGTGCAGTGCCTGGACTCGACAGTAATGCAACATGTAAGTAACTGTGTTAATTGTAATGCCTGATCTGAAATGTGATGATTCATGTAAATCAAACCAGTGGCTAAACGTCAACTTGCGTTGTTTCTCTTAGTAGGATGAAAATAATCTGTTATTTAACGGTGATTAAATTCTATAAAGAAAGCGATCAAAGAAAGCTCCCTTTGCAATCGCTGGAGCAGCGCGCGCTGAAGCTGTCAATCAAACAGCGAGAGTTTATCAGTGATGTGTTTATCAGTGACTCACGTGTTATTCAACTAATCTCTTAACTATATCACGTTTGCACTGTTAGTGAAGATGAACGCATTCGTTAGTGTACAGAAACTGAGTTGCAATGACGAGATCACTGCTTTCATTCGCTCAACATGTCTGTGATCAGCCACAATGTTCATCTCTGCAACCTTTCATGCCAATATAATGCCATAGATCTAAATATAATGCCATAAATCTAAATATAATGCCATAGATCTAAATATAATACCATAAATCTAAATATAATGCATTTCTAATTATTGGAGGGGGCTTGTCTATGGTGGTTAAGGCCCTGGTATGCCTCATGCACAATATTCCAGGTTTTCTGAAGCAATATGATTCTGTCACATCGCATAGACTCTGTTTGTGTTTCCCGCTCCTCATTAGCTGTCATGGTTATTCATTTGATTTCATCATTATGTTCAGGTGTGTGTCTCGTTATCCCCACTACTGTTCTGTTTAGTTTGTTTGTGGTTGTTGGGTTTTTTCTGTGATATGTGTTGCTAACTGTTCTGTCTGTTTGGATTTGCCTGTGGATTAACACATTGTGTGCTACTACAGACACAGGATGTGTAAATATTGTGTTCAACTGTTTACACAAGTACGGTGTAATTTAGTAGTACATGTTTATATAAAAGGCATATTTTCTGTTGCAAATACTCAATGGGTGGTGTCAACTTTAACAATTGGATTTATTTATCATGTAGCAAATGTGAATAAAGCATTTTAACTCACTGGGGGAAAACAACTGTTGGGACTACAGGAATGTCCTTGCTGCACCTAGGCAGTGGCGTTCTTTTCCAACCGACGCTTAGCCAGCCGTCAGAAATGTGTCGGTCTGCCTCAGGTTTGTGAAATTAATTAAACGTGTAAAATAGTAAATATTTCCCCACCTAACATGAGAAAGATTTGTGTTAAATGTCCAGGAAACTTATTTGTTTGTTTTAACCGCTGTTATGCCGTTTCCATGTTCCGTAGCCGAATGTTTAATAGTGTGAGCGTCAATAGGCCAGCGAGCGCTCACGTTTTGCAAAGCTGTTTAGGTATTTATTTATTGGTGTGATTGTTAATAATTGTATTTAAAAAGACTTGAAGGTTAATATGCATGGCACCTTAAGTTTGAACTCCTAACAGTCCTTTTACCAAATACTATGCGGTAGTTAAAATGACACAATTTAAAATTTTATTGTTTATGGGATGAATAACATTTACATTTTCTCATTGAATTAAATTATGACTCTTATATGATTGCCATTATAATATGGTGTTATATCTTTTATCTAGGTAATGGAAGAAGAGGATCAAATCACGTTTACTCTTACAATTTTACACAGAGTTCTCTTCATAGACGGGGAGGAAACATGGAGGAAACTGTCCAAAGTGCTTGCAAAAATATTTTTGTCGAGACAAAATAGTCGAGTTGGCATTTAAGGGAAGTACATGCACTCTCTGATAGCCAAAACCTGACATTAATCTGTAGTCAGTGGTTGCCCCAGAACATGTCATAGTTTTAATTCATTTTCTAAACATCTTAGCAGAGTCCACTCTAATTCATTAATTCAACAGGTTGGGTTAATGATGAATTGATTTGTGAGTAGGTCAGCACCTTAGGTAAATATGAACTGTGTGTGGTGATTATTTCTTTGACTCCAATGTTCAAGTTTATTAATAGGTTGTTCTATTCTACATTATTTTTACAGTACCTAACAGATTTTCATCTTGCCTAAGTTGTATAATATTTGATGTTGTTATTTAAAGAAGTGTTTGAATGTTTTGTATGATTGTTTTGAAATGCTTATTTTTCTATTAACAGTATGTGTTACAGTTAATTCTGTTAAAACCAGAAAAAAATGCTAAACACAGTATGTGAACAGTATTCAGTGCTTCAGTGTGATTTCGTGAGCGTACATTGTATTCTGATCTAGGTTTTTCAATCTCTTTATAGTAAAAAATAAATCTATAACACAGTTGTGTTAGACGTATACAAAAACGTACACAATGTGTTTACTAAAGTAACACATTTGTGTGTATTTTCACAACTTCTTTTCTGTGTTGTATTTAACACAACATGTGTTGTCCCTGAGCACACATTTTGTGGTGTTTTCAAACAATTTCTAATGCAACACTATCACATAAATAAAAAAAAAATTTAAAAAATTGTACGCGCATAACTGTGTTGCGTAATTCCTGTTGGATTCATAAGGCACAGCATAGTTTTTAATCTCATCCTGTCTACAAATCCAGTCTCTTGTTTACAAACAAATCCAGAGTGAAATGAAGGAACAAACATGCAATGTCTTCCCCACGTGAGCTGGAACTTCATTAACAATAAAATTCAACCTCATTCCTAACATTGGAATCCAAATGAAGCTTAAGTGGCATGTTTATTGCTTGGAAGTTCGATCCGGTTTAGCTCCACATAGGCCTATGTTATTTATCTATAACATGTCAGGCGCAAGTCGGTGGGCAGGGCTACAGAATTAGGCGTTCGTCTTCTTTGGTTAAGTTTCACTGAACTCTGACGTCACGGGAAAGAACATTTGCAGATCGATCGTTTGCTGGTGTCAATAAAAGCTTTTCTTTGACTAAAAAGGAAGTTTTCAGCTCTGAAACTTACAGGATATTCTTATATTACCATGACCTTGTATATATCAAAAGCTCAAGGGAAAGTTGATTTCTCAATACAAGCGGTTTAATTCATCAAATTTGAATACAATTAAAAATGTATTCAAACTAAATGAATTCATAAAATTATCCCATGATGGGAACCCATTCAAGATTCAAGATTCAAGAGTTTTATTTGTCACATACACAGTTATATACAGAATATACAACCGGCAGTGAAATGTAAACCCATACAAGGTTCTATATATGAAGCACCTGACAGAACTCTTTAAGGTTCTAAATAGAACTTTTTCTTCTAAGAGTGCGCCTTCCTGCAATTTATTTCACTATAACTGCAGTGAGAAAATGTGTGGAAGGTTAATAACTCATTAAAGAGAACTCAAGACAGAATAAATGGAGTTTCTAATACCAGTGCAGTACTTCATTTCCACCAGGCTGCATCTTTAAAGCTGGTTATGGAGCACAGAGAGAAAAGCTAAAAGCTCCTGCCCTTCAGTGACTGATACCAATGGTTTGGCTGTGTGTGGTGGTTGTTTGAGTCAAATTAGGCAGACCTGAGGGTCCCGATGCAGAGGTTACAGAGAAATTCCTGACCATAGTGGCTTATCAGCAACCAGCTTTTATTTTTCATAAATAAGGGATTAATTATTGCACCCAGAAGAGCATAGTCTGCACTGTGTAGATAAATCAGACAGTTTTCCCACAGCGCTGTGCAGAAATGAGGGGGAAAAGGGCAGATTTAGGGTTGCAAACAGAGTGAGGAGTATATTTTTCCCCCACAACCCCAACACAAATCCACGACCATCACGTGATCCAGAAAATGAAAACAAACAATTAAATGTGTTTTTGCATGATTGCCTTCAACATTTGCCACATATTCAACTTTTTATGGTTTTGTTCAATTAAAGTTTGTCTCTTAGGTATAACTAAGACATTTTGGCAGAACAAAAGCTTAAAATGTCTGTTCATTTAATTAGCTTCAGTGAGTGAATTGTGCAGGAGAAAACTGTGTAAAGGTAATGGTATTACAGTTTTTCTCGGTCGCTTTGGTGCATTTCTCAGATCACAACTGAAATTCTCAAAACTATTTGTTCAACCTCCACATCATCTAATCACTTGTGCACATCATAAAAACAGTTTCTCATTCTTTTGAACAATATGCAAATGCTTTGGTACATTCATGCATTTGATAATACACAATTGTCAAGATTCAAGATTCAAGAGTTTTATTTGTCACATACACAGTTATATACAGAATATACAACCGGCAGTGAAATGTAAACAGGTCCGCTCCATGGACAGTGCAAATTCACAGTTAAAAACACAAGGAAGAAATTATAATAGAAATAGGATATAAAAAAAAAGTACTATCTATATATATATATATATATATATATATATATATATATATATATATATATATATATATATATATATATATATGTCTATATCTGTAGAATTATAAATAATCAAGTCATAGATAATCAAAAAAAAAAAACAGGTAACAAATAAGGATAAAGTGGAATAAAATAATTGAAGTAGACTTTGCAGTGAGTAAACTGTAGACTTATAAATATGTGGTTAACAAATGTATAAGAGTATAATGTGCAAACAGGTTTATGACAGGTTGTTACACAGTAACAACGAGAACAGAAAGTGCAGTGCAATGTCAGTGTATCGATGTTTATCCTGGCGTGAAGTCACGTGATGTTAAGTTCAGGAGTCTGATGGCCTGGGAAGAAGCTCCTCCTGAGTCTCTCAGTTTTGGCCATCAGGCTTGGAAGCGCTTACCAGATGGTAGCAGCGTGAAATGAGGGTTTGCAGGGTGATTAGAGTCCTTGATGATCTTGGTAGCTCTACCTTTGCAGCGTTTGGTGTAGACGTCCTGCAGAGGCGGGAGAGCTGACCCTGAGATACGCTCGGATAAGCGCACTACTCTTTGCAGGGCTTTGCGGTCATGACTGGTGCTGTTCCCATACCACGCTGTGATGCACTGAGTTAAAACACTTTCTATCGCCCCTAAATAGAAAGTTTTCAGGATAGCTGGTGAAACCCTGAATTTCCTCAGCTGGCGCAGGTGGTACAGTCTTTGCCTGGCTTTTTCACCTGTGTCTGAATGTGAGCAGTCCAGGTCAGGTCCTCGGAGATGTTTACTCCCAGGTACTTGAAGCTGCTCACTCTCTCTACTGGTGACCCGCTGATCATGAGGGGAGTATGTCCGTTGCTGTCTCTTCCTGAAGTCCACAATCATTTCTTTGGTCTTGCCAACATTCAGAGAGAGACAGTTGTCCTGGCACCATGATGTTAGATGCTCCACCTCGTCCAAGTATGCCGTCTCATTGTTGTTGGAAATGAGGCCCAGGACAACAGTATCATCAGCAAATTTGATGATAGAGGTGGAGCTGTGTGTGGACAAACAGTCATGCGTGTAGAGAGAGTAGAGCAGGGGGCTCAGGACACAGCCCTGTGGAGCTCCCACACTCAGGGTGATGGAGGTGGAGGTGGACTGGCCTATTCTCACCACCTGAGGCCTGCCAGTGAGGAAGTCCTCAATCCAGTGGCAGAGAGAAGGATTCAGGCCGAGATCCAGGAGTTTGGAGGTTAGCTTGGTGGGAACTATGGTGTTAAAGGCTGAGCTATAGTCAATAAATAGCAGTCTTACGTAGTTCCCACTTTTGCTGTCGATGTGAGTGAGGGAGGAGTGGAGGACATGAGAGATGGCATCTTCAGTCGATCTATTGGGACGATAGGCAAACTGAAGAGGGTCCAAAGTGTCAGGAATGAAGGCGCAAATGGTGTTTTTAATGAGTCTCTCAAAGACCTTCATGACTATAGACGTGAGAGCCACTGGACGATAGTCATTTAGGCAAGAGGGTTTACTGTTCTTAGGGACAGGGATGATGGTGGATTTTTTGAAGGAGGTGGGGACCACAGATGTAGCGAGGACTCATTAAAGATAGATGTAAACAACCCGGCGAGCTGATCAGCACAGGACCGCAGAACACGACCTGAGATACCATCTGGCCCGGCAGCTTTCCTGGCGTCCACACGCTTGAGTGCTCTCGAACTTCATCCTCTGAGACAGAGATCACGTGATTGTTGCTGCTCTGAGTAATTCCTCTGACGCGCCACTTGGCGGAGTCGCGTTGCGCGGTTACAGTCAAAGCGAGCACAGAAAGAGTTTAACTCGTTCACGAGCAACGGATCAGCGCTTGCCTCTGCAGAGGATTTAGATCCAAAAGAGCAGATGGACCTCAGACCTTGCCACATGCGCCGCGAGTCGTTGAGTTGGAAATGAGACTCCACTCGGTCTTTATAACGGAGTTTTGCGGCTTTAACTGCTCGTCTGAGAGCATAGCAGGACGATCTGTATTCAGTCATGTTCCCTGAATGGAGACCGGCGTTGTAAGCAGCAGTGCGTCGCGTTCACTGCGCGCGGATTGAATTGTCCACCCACGGTTTCTGATTTGAGAAGGACGTTATTGTTATTGTTTGCGTGGCTTGCTCTGTAAGCGTGTTGATGAAGCAAAGCGCCACGTCTGTGAACTCGCTTACGCCAGCTGAAACTCGCTCGGAACATGTCCCAATCCACATCGCCCAGAGCTGCCTGTAGCGCGGTCTCTGAGTGGGGTGACCAACGCTTAACTTCCCGCCTCACCGGGGGTTCCTGGAGGAGCTTTTGTTTGTATTCGGGAGTGAGGAAAATGGCGGCATGATCCGATTTGCCAAACGCTGGAAGTGACCGCGCTTTATAGGCGTTCTTAAGCGGAGTAGCAGTGATCCAGTGTGTTTGCTCCTCGTGTGGGGCAGGAGATGTGCTGGTGAAAGTTTGGCAGGACTTTCTTTAGGTTTGCTTTGTTAAAATCGCCCGCGACAATGAATGCCGCGTCGGGATGTTGGTTTATGACGCCGCTGGCAACATCATGAAGGCCAGATAAAGCCAGCGCTGTGTCTGCCTGCGGTGGGGTAAACGGGCGGTCGCGACAACCGCAGAAAACTCCCTAGGCAGATAGAATGGGCGGCAGATGATTGTTAAATGTTCCAGATGAGGCGAGCAGGACCGCGAGAGAATGGTGATGTTCCTGGGATCGCACCATTTCTTGTTGATCATGAAACACACTCCACCGCCTTTGGATTTACCGGCCTCGGCTGTTCTGTCCATCCGAAAAACAGAGAAGTTCTCCGACGGCGTCACAGCTGTGTCCGGGACCGCGGGCGTGAGCCATGTTTCAGACAAACAATAGATATTACAGTCTCTCATGTCCCGTTGAAAACTTATCCTGGCTCTAAGATCGTCCATCTTATTATCCAAGGATTGAACAGTTGTCTGCAGAACAATTGTCTGCTGTCGCCTACATTATCAATTGCTTATGTCATGCATATAAAATGAAAAAGGATGCCATTAAGTAAAATAAAACCACTGAAGTTTCTCACTTTCTTCATTTTTGATGAAGATAATTTGCTATTTTATTAAATAAAGCTAATAAATGTATCCATGAAGTTGCAGTCACGTTTTCTTGACAGTTGTTAAAAATATCACATCAGCAGCCGGCAAGTCTGTAATCCTTGTGACATGCATATTTCTCTGCATGTTATACAAACCAACAAACTACACAATAGCACAAAAAGATGGACTTTGAGCGTGTAATCGTTCAGGCGGTTGGCGCCATGCAGGTATACAGAGATGTTGACAGTATTGGAGTGTGGGTGGCGTCCTATTCCCGCGAAAGTAAGTTGAGCGGCTAAAAGATCAGGCCACGGCATCATAACGTTAATGTTAAAGAACGTTTTGAACAACTTAAGCAATTTTTCATGACGTTACTGTTTTTTTTCCTGACATTTTCAGTCAGTCTCACTTCCATTGTAACATTACTTCTAACTTCCACTGTTCTCGGAGCAGCCTCAACTATGATTGGTTCTGTTTACTAGCTGGGGTGGGGCTTGCGGTTTTATTGGGTCTCTGCTGTTTGCTGCTGATATTTATAACCATCGGACTGAACCATTTTTTAAGGAAGGGAGAGTGAGGAGATTTGGAAAACATTCCAAACTATTCATTGAACTATCAGGCATACCAATGTATATACTATAATGATTCATAAGAGTAGGGAAATATATAGCATAACATCTACTGGATTTAGTGGGCCTCCTGGGCAGTGGGGGCCCCAATAATTGTCACCACCGCTAGTGACGGGCCTGCATATGTCATTAAATGCAAAATGGTTGAACTAGTTGTCATAAACTGTCAAGCATATTTTCTAAACATTTCTATCAGACTTTTTGTTTTGTTTTTTTAAATGAATTGATTATTTCTACTAAGGATTGTGAGCAAGCTACAGGCTTTTGCAGGTAATCCATTGGTGCTCTTTGTACGAATTGTTTTGAGAAATGCACTTGGTTTGCAAATCTTAAGGATGATTCAAGAAATGCACCTAAGCGACTGAGAAAAACGGGAAAAAGGCAATGATTGAAATAGGCTCTGCTGCTCTAGAGATGTTCTTTTTAAAGAAACGAAATGCATTTGAATCTGTTAGTGTAGCTCATGAAAAAGCATCTGTGCTTTGTCCTTGGCCTGTGCTGTGCAACTCATGAATATCACATGACAAAAAATATGCATAAGGATGTAAACTGATGACATATACTTTTACATACAACATAACACAACATGGATTTTAAAATCACCAATAAAATTAATATTTGAAATCACCAATAAAATCTGAAAACAACTGTCATAAATTTGGTTTCTAAAGGCTCGAATCATGACAATTGCAAAGTAATTGCATTTTGACTCTCAGAGCGTCTCAGAGCACTGACTGTTTCTATAGGAACCGGAGCTTCTAACTGCAGCTGCAGTGAAACGATGACTTTTCTAATTGACGATTGGCTATTATTTGGAAGGCGGGACTTATTCCTCCATATGGACTTGCACTTTCTCCCATCCATAGTAATATGAGTTCACCTTCTTTCTATATATAAAGTCTTCTGTATTTAGCAGTGACATTGTCAGGCTTTTTAATTTTACAGAAATAACAAGTGATTGCATTGTAATATAACAATATAATATGTAGTAATAAAGTGTACAGTGGCTTCCTAAATTAATTAACATAAACAAAACACAGTTGATGTTCATTCTTAATTTTCTAGAAGAAGAGGTAAAAAACCTTGCTGTATTTTTGTGTAGTTAATTACTTAACTACATTTTGTGTCACCGCCATCTTGCTTCGACTAAAATGCACATTACGTAGTAAACATAACTCCAATATACCTTTAGCATGTACAGCATGATGCATCATCAATATACAATTAAAGACATACTGTATATGAAGATATGTATGTGTACTGTATAAATGTATGTACTGTATATGTCTAATCTGTCCACCCAGAGTATGTAAAATATATTTGATGTATTTTATTATTGCAATTATTATTTTATATTTAGGATGTCATTAATGTAAAATGCTAAATAAAATATTTGTTGTAAATTTAGGACTTTGACCATTGAAAAGCTGAAGAGTGGCACACAAATAAAATAACAGAATCAAAGTCACTGACATCTGAATTGCAGTAAATAATTATACAAGAGACAAATGTAATATTGATAATAAACAATAAACTAAACCATTCTTTCACCTACTAATGTCAGGCATTTACAGTTGCCAAGCAACATAGCATCTTGCTGCATTCAAATAAAATGTGCAGTTCAAATGCAACTCATCCAATCAAAATTTAGATTTGGAACACTTTATTTTATGAAATAGTCTAAAGGATTTACACACAACCACATATCCTAGAAGGCATGCAGAGACATATATTCACATACATAGAAACGCACAAACACAGATCCAAGGAAAGAGTACTTTGACCATGC
Organism: Paracanthobrama guichenoti; assembly: GCA_018749465.1. NCBI lineage: Eukaryota > Metazoa > Chordata > Actinopteri > Cypriniformes > Gobionidae > Paracanthobrama > Paracanthobrama guichenoti. The sequence continues at coordinate 32,749,782 of CM031960.1, forward strand.
CACAGAGATCAAAGCCTTCTTATTATCCTGCTGTCTCTCTTTCAGTATCTCTGTAACTGTCAGCAGGCATTTCAGCATTTCAAAGAGCAGCTGTTGGCCCATCTTTCCCCACTCCATACCTGGAGAACTTTGCATCTTTGGGCTACATCTCACATGTGCAAATCAGGGCAGCCTCAGCAGCACCGTGCTGCTTTTACAACAGTGCAACTGAATCCTCTCTGGTCGTTGTTTTCATTTCTGATCTTTGGCTGTGACAGAAGCGTCACTCTCTGATTATTTGTCTTGTGCAAGCGTGGGCCTCCAACCTTCTTCAGAACCAACCATATGATGCATGTCTGAGTTCCACTGACAGCATTCAATTTGGCCAACAAGGCAAGGTGCGAATTGAACTGTCCTGAAAGAGCGGGCCAGATCTTTCCAGAGATTGAAGTGTCATAATTACATTTTGATTTGCAAATTAACTCTTCTTTCTCTCTGGCTGTAGTGGGAGGTCAGTTTATGGCCCATGAGCTTCTCAGCTGGAGGTCATATCAAAATTCACATTTTACCCATGTGGATAACTTGTGCTACATGCATGAATAATGTGTAGTTATTTATTTCAAAGAAAATAAAGTAGTAGCAAGTGAACACCGTACGCTGGGGAATAAGGCGTCAACCTTCCAGTTCCTCCTCATTAGCTTTCCTCGGTGGTACGAGACCCGAAACAAAATGGGCCTAACCAGTCCTTATGTTTATTAGGAGCTCATTAGTATTTCAATATTCTCGCTGACCTCAACTGCTGGAATCATGCTGGAATCATAGGGTGAGGGATCTATGCTGTAAATCATCAGTATACAGAAATGACTTTGGATAGCTCAGAATTCCCAGTTTCTGGGAAATTATCATCATGAAAATCTCGCAATCATGTACTTAATGGGAGGAATAATTAATCAGAGACCTCAAATTAGAGTTAAAAGTATGACTGGGAAATGAAGAGGTCTCCCTCCGCAATACTCCACAGAAGGTGAATGAATTATTCACAGTCGGCATGCATGATGGGTAATTTGCTGCAGGCCATCTCTGTAAACAGCTTGCACAGGACTCAGAGCAGAACATTCTGTTATGTAAAAAAACATAATAGAGCCAATTCAAAAAAATGGCATTTCGGGGGAAGGGTTTCTACCAGATTTAAGTTGTTTTCACACTTGGTTTAATTTTTACCTTCCCCCAGGAGGTCTCTTGTCACACTGGGTCCGAACCACAGTTACATACACCCAAATAAGACATTTGTAAATCGCCAGTGTATAATGACTCAATCAGAATGAAAAGCCTTCATGTAAACGTCTCATTTGATCTGACTGAGCTTAATCTGAATTAAATTTGAAAGGGTTGATGTAGACCAGAAACAATCCAATCAATACGGAGAAAGTTGCTGAAAGCATTCTTTAGAAATGTTGGCCCATATTGATAGGATAGCATCTTGCAGTTGATGGAGATTTGTGGGATGCACATCCAGGGCACGAAGCTCCCGTTCCACCACATCCCAAAGATGCTCTATTGGGTTGAGATCTGGTGACTGTGGGGGCCATTTTAGTACAGTGAACTCATTGTCATGTTCAATAAACCAATTTGAAATTTTTCGAGCTTTGTGACATGGTGCATTATCCTGCTGGAAGTAGCCATCAGAGAATGGGTATATGGTGGTCATAAAGGGATGGACATGGTCAGAAACAATACTCAGGTAGGCCGTGGCATTTAAACAATGCCCAATCGACACTAAGGGGCCTAAAGTGTGCCAAGAAAACATCCCCCACACCATTCCACCACCACCACCAGCCTGCACAGTGGTAACAAGGCATGATGGATCCATGTTCTCATTCTGTTTACGCCAAATTCTGACTCTACCATCTGAATGTCTCAACAGAAATCGAGACTCATCAGACCAGGCAACATTTTTCCAGTCTCCAACTGTCCAATTTTGGTGAGCTTGTGCAAATTGTAGCCTCTTTTTCCTATTTGTAGTGGAGATGAGTGGTACCCGGTGGGGTCTTCTGCTGTTGTAGCCCATCCGCCTCAAGGTTGTGCGTGTTGTAGCTTCACAAATGCTTTGCTGCATACCTCGGTTGTAATGAGTGGTTATTTCAGTCAAAGTTGCTCTTCTATCAGCTTGAATCAGTCGGCCCATTCTCCTCTGACCTCTAGCATCAACAAGGCATTTTCGCCCACAGGACTGCCGCATACTGGTTGTTTTTCCCTTTTCACACCATTCTTTGTAAACCCTAGAAATGGTTGTGCGTGAAAATCCCAGTAACTGAGCAGATTGTGAAATACTCAGACCGGCTCGTCTGGCACCAACAACCATGCCACGCTCAAAATTGCTTAAATCACCTTTCTTTTCTTTCCCATTCTGACATTCAGTTTGGAGTTCAGGAGATTGTCTTGACCAGGACCACACCCCTAAATGCATTGAAGCAACTGCCATCTGATTGGTTGATTAGATAATTGCATTCATGAGAAATTGAACAGGTGTTCCTAATAATCCTTTAGGTGAGTGTAGTTCACCATTAGCTAATAAGTAACTACAATTGTTAGGCAAATGTGGCATGCCATACCAAGTCAAGTCAAGCCAAGCCATTGTTTTGCCAAGTCTTTGTTTTATGTTTATGATTTTGATGAAACTGCACTTGGGTTCAGCAAACTTGCCTCCAGTGGACTGCTGATGTTACACCTACCACTAACCCTACCCAATAAATGCTTTTATTATTATTAAACATTTTGTTTAGCACTTTATTTCCACATTTTGAACATTTTCTTCAAAGAGAGAAGAGCAAGCTCTGCAAAAGGCGGATTCAAATCTGTGTTGATCGCGTCAAAACAACGATCCATATTTTACTACTTGTAAAATAATATCTGATTTTAATATGCCATTTGAAGCAATGCATGTTTGTGCAATTTACTAGTTTAGTGCTCAGTGGCTTTTTTTTTTTTTTTTTTTTTTTTTACTTTAGCAAAACTGTGCCTTGGCAAAAAAAAAAAAAAAAGGTTGGGAAACACTGCTCTATTATGAAAGTGTCTTTAAGACTCACCCAATCAACAGCCAGGAACCTGATTCCCTCGGCAGCTTCCCAACTACATCCTGTTTATTTTCTTTAATTTTGTTTTATTCTCGAAAGCAGACCACTAATGCTTTGCTGTGTTCCTAGAGGAGCTGAGCAGTACTGAAGCACTTCAGAGTAATTTGGTTCCACCTGAGGAGACCCACATGCTTGTGCAAACACAGAATCAATATTAATCAACTTGGAGGAAAGACAGGCTTGGGTTGTTGTTGTTGTTTTTTTGTTTTTTTAAACGGATGTTGCAGCCAGGCATAGAGATAATATTTCAGCACAAATGTAAGGGCTTCTACAGTTGTCGTCAATCTCTTTCCTCTTTCTCTAGTCACTCGAAGGACTGATAACCTAAGAAACACTGGTCTCTCTCTCTCTAACACACATAGCCTACAGTACACACACACAGGTGTGATATATTATTTCCAATTTTGTCAACATTCATACTGTCATGGGTAGGGCCACAAAGGATGACGAAGAAGAAGGTTTCACGTAAATTGCACCATTAGCTTTTAATTCAACAACATAAAAGGCAAAAACAAAGCAACAGTGTGTACTTAAACACATCCAGCACCAGGCAATGAGTGGAGAAAACTTGGGAGTATTCCAGAAAGCAAGGTTAACTTACCGTCACATATACCCTGAACTCTCGGTTGACTAACCCAAACCTTGCTTACTCGAGGTATGCTGGTTCCAAAAACGACTCAGAGTATGTTAACCGTGAACGCACAAGACATTCTCAACAGGACAACGAATCGATGATTCACCATGGAAACAGACGCTAAGAAAGAGCCATTCCACTTCCTCTTCTTCATTTGTTTAATGACGAGCTACATAACCTACTTAGTGCACAGAACCACCTATTTGGTGGTTATGCAATAATTTTTTCAGTGTCTTCATTTAATAAGTAATATTTATTCACTGAGAATAAGGATGATATTGTTTGTTTGATGCTAATTAATTGAATGCAGATCCATGTGTGAGATGGCAATAAAATAAATAAAAAAATATTTGAATTATGTTCAGAGAGTGAGTTGCCATGGTTACTTACATACCCTGAAAGTTACCTCCGTTTTTGGAACCGAAAGTTGAGGTTATCCGCTAACTTACTCTTAAACATACCGAGGTATGTCACATAACCTGCTTTCTGGAATACCCCTGAAGGTCTTAAATACACAGGCAAACAAACTCGATACAAAACAGGTGAGCTCTAATTAGTAACATAAGTAACCATGACAGCTAATGATAAAATGAAAGTGAAACAAAGGCAAATCATGACACATACAGTATACTCATGTCAGGGTATATATAGCAAATCTCAACTTCCTGATTTTATTATCTTATAATGTTGGATATTTAAGTACAGGTATGTCCAACTTTATCCGAAAAACATACAGTGTACTTGCGTAAAGTGATATATAGGCTACTATTTTAACTGCTTGATTACTTGCATTATCGCAAAATACAATCTATATTATCAACCAGCTTTAATCTGCTAAATGCGACTGTAAAGAATGAAGATACTGAGATATTATAGACATAAATATCCTCTCTGAGCTCCTCTATAACAGACAGCAAGCCAAATCCGTTTACCACTTTCACTAAGATTATATGGGCACACAAACTCGTGAAATAATGTTAATGCATTATTTTTCTACAAAACTATAATTAATCAATAGCCCTAATATGTGTACATAACAAGGAATAAATGGGCATGACTAGTCTAAAATGAAGTAATAAAATTCCTCTGTTGTATATTCCTATTCTGATTCAACATCTTGTTGCCTTACCCACATGATTATTGTACCTTTTTCTATGCCACGTTTTGCTTCTCTCTCTCTCTCTCTCTCTCTCTCTCTCTCTCTCTCTCTATCTATCTCTCTCTATCTCTATCTATCTATCTATCTCTCTCTATCTCTCTCTCTCTCTCTCTCTCTCTCTCTCTCTCTCTCTCTCTCTCTCTCTCTCTCTCTCTCTCTCTCTCTCTCTCTCTCTCTCTCTCTCTCTCTCTCTCTCTCTCTCTCTCTCTCCCTGCTATAGTTTCACTGGCCGTTCCCTCAAGACTGTAAATGATGACTTGTTGCCAGTCATAATGTTGTCATAATAAAAGACTCAAGGGGCTTATTGTCTCTGCTCTGCCACAGCTTGGCCTCACAGCTCACATCATACTCGCCCTGATCTCAGATCAGAGCTCTCTGAAACGGCATACAAACACATTCATTTAGAGCCGCTCATTTGATTACGTACATAATCTCCTTCTATGAATTTAGATGGGAAGCAATTGAGTTCCTAAACAGCCTATGAAATCACAATGGTGGCACCATCTGCTAGCAAGTTTTATTGATGGGTTATAGATTGTAAGTAAATGTGAGTAAATGTTTACATGTGTTTTGACGACAGTCATTTGGGGGGGATAATTTGTTTCAGATGATCACATATGTAGCTAAATTGAGATAGTAGAACTAAACTCTCCAGATACCTTTCTATTATGTCGGAAACACATGCTAAGTTGTGCAGGCTTTATTTTGATTGACATTAACAGAATTATCTTCCCATAAATGTATATATTAGAACTCCTTTAACAGATTAGAACACAAATGGATCCTCTTGGAATGTCCCTGGAGGTCTTATATTTGTTCAATAAAGCAAGTGTTGCATTTATTGTGTATCCATTTTGAATGTTCCCTGCAGGTTTCTGAAGTTAATGGATGACAGTTAATCTGAAGTGTCATTCATTCATTTACTGAAATATGGACATACTCTAACAAGAGCTGCAAATACATTTTCAAGATATTATTTAAATCAGTGTGATGGATGTCGGATATTCAAAAGAACAAAAAAGCATCCTAAAAGTCATACAATTTGTGCATTATAATTAGTCTTTTATTATTTGCTTATTTGGGCTCATTTTTTGTTACAGGAAGATCAATGAATTTGATCCAGGGTCCCAGAAAGCCCTAAAAGATATACGGACAAGAGAAATGTACTTTCATTTAGAAGTTAAGCTCTCAGAAACTCTTCCATGGGCCCATACGTGTTTATCTTAATCATGGGTATGAAAAGACAGAGAAAGACAGAAGGAAATAACAGTAATTGAGAGAGGGAGTGATTAATGTTCTCATTGTGACTAGATTAGGTAACAGACAACCCAAAGCTTTCATCGATGATGGCTCTATTGGGTTTGACAAGTATGAAAATATTTTCTCATATCAGACACACTGATCAAGTTACAGCAGAGTGGGGAGAACCTGAAAGATAGCAAACCTCATTCAGCCAGAGAGGCAATAACTCTAAACATTCATTCTGGATGATTCAGCAAACAGGCACTTTGTAAGTTCTCAGCACACATGGCTCTTCTGCAGCAGGCCCTTAAACCATTAAACCATGACGATTACTGACCATTCCTTCAAGCTCTTTAACAAAAAAGGGTAGCAATGTGGTTCAAATAAACTGCATTACTACTATTATATTATATTAATTATATTATATTATATTATATTTAGTGCTGTCAATATATATTAAAAAATAATAAAAATTTTCTGTAATTAATAGAGATCAAGTGCACCTAACACCATGTCCTAAATACACGCGCCGCGACACGCTATAAAAGGTATCTTCATTAAATCAATTTCATGTTAATTACTTTTTGTCCTAACCAGACGCAACGGTGACATGCGATGATTCTATTTTAGAAACGGCTGGAACAACACAAAACATGGATAATCTCAGGTAATGTTTGTGCTTTATTTAATGTTAAAAGCGTGTAACGTGACTTTGAATATCATTTAGTGCTCCCAGCTTTGTAATGTAGTCGTAGGCCTACTAAAAGTAACAATGGATAATTCACCTCAGATCTTGAAATTAAACAAATGGAAACTAGAACGTTCAAACTGTGAACAAACAAGTATATTCTATGACAAAAACTCATTATGTATTTTAGTAATGTTTAAATGGTGTAATATTTGTGAATTTGATTATGTACTCATCCTTTTCCTTGCATGTGCCGTCAAGATTAATCTCTGGTGCTGTGCACTTGCCGTGAGAGCCCGCCCACACGCTCTTCTGATTGGCTGTGGTTTCTGATTGATTTGTCGCATCTCGTAGTCGCATCGCGTCTGGTGTGGACAGACAAGTTGCTTGTCGCTGGAATCTTATCGTGTCACGTGTAGTTAGGACATGGTGTAACATGATTTTTTTAATACATTTTTATAGTGTAATAATAGCCACTTTCACACAGCAATCCTGGTAAATTACCATAAAATTACCAGAATTACTTTACTGGTAAATACTGCAGAGCAGCAGCGCTGATGAATGGAAAAGAAGGCTGGGTCTCGAGCATGACGTGTTGAAAAAACTGCGAGACGTGGCACAGCGGTCAAAGATGATTATCTAGTGCACAATTAAATAGAAAAACTATTAAAAAACTTACTGTAAACCGCATGGAGAAATCACCATAAGAACTTTATGATTGGCCCAGAGCAGACTTATGTCAGCATGTTCTGACCTCGTACGTGCTCATACCGGTCTTATCTTCATATCTTCATTCTGCGTTCACACAGCGCACATTACCGGTAATTTACTGGTAATGTTACAATCCTTTCTGGTAAATTTTCAACAGTAGCGTATATTTTAAATATTTGTTTAATGGCATGGTTTTATGAAAGAAGGCTAGTATCACAGATACCAATACTGCTACTGATGTCTCTATGAAATTATTTGTTTCTCAATTTTAGTCATTAATTATATTATAGGCATTCAGCATTACAGTATAACAGAAATCCATTAATTTTAACATTTGGGCTACAACTTTTGATTCAAGTGAACTTAAAACAATCTTCACATAAACCCATTCTAATAAATGTCACATTTACCTGTGCCCTTCAATATATTGGGGGTAAAAAAATCTATTGGCCCTGTCAGACCGGTTCAGATTTTAAAAAAAAAAAAAAAAAAAAAATGCACACAAATTATTGTTTCCATTGTTTTTGACCCATGTAACTTTGTAAACAGTGCTTTAAGATGTTCAGGTAGGTCTGATGTATCCAGAACTTGAATATCAAACACTTCAGACTCTTCACTGCATAAAGTAAATATAGATTAATCCCTATTAAAGATACAAATATGATTCAGTCAAGAGCAGTGAGTGATTTTTCTCTCTTTCTTTTGTCCTTTGATTATCCTTAATAACAAAGAGCAGCAGGTTTATTAGGCTGTTGTCACTTTAAGACCTGCCGCACATGATGTGGATCTGACACTTCTCAGAAATCATTGTATTAATTTAACTGTGCTTGCTAGGATACTCAACAAAACAGGCATTTTGGCATGATTTCGTGAGTTTTTGTTTGATCAAATGCTGTCTGAAGCGGCTTTCTGTGCACACGAGTTTGTTTCTGTCCACTGTTGTCAAAGTTGATAGATAATTAGCATATGATTTTAGATTGGCGGTATGGTTCTGTTCTGGGCAAGCCTAGCATGGATAAGAGCAGGGAGAGCAGTGATAAACCCCCGAGGGTAAACAGAACAGAAGCAACGATGTATTGCAGATAGCATTGATGTCAATATTAAAATGTACAACCTAATTCGGGAATTTAGTCTGATTCAGGGGAAATCAGAATGCCAAATGCTGACTGAATGAGAAGAGGAGCTGGGGATGGAGAAGGGTAATTAGCTCCGGAGAAACGAGAAGCACGATGATAGCAGCTGATAGTACTGAATATATATATATATATATATATATATATATATATATATATATATATATATATATATATATATATATATATATATATATATATATATATATATATATATATGTGCATGCTGTGATAGGCATTGTATTCCTATAGGTAGACGTGATCAGCTGACAGTCAGCTGATGTGAGCTTGACACACGTGCCCTGCCAGAACTAATGCTATACGCTTGATGTGTGTCACACAGAAAGGAGATTCACAGACGAGTGCCAGTACTGCACGGCGTTCTCTTTTGTGTCTTATCGCGAGTGAATGTTTTGAAAGCATTTGCATAAGAGTGTGATCATAATGTAACTCTAGCCAAAGGATGACCGGAAAAACAGATGCTGCGTTAATTGCGTCTAAATTCATTAAACTGAAATAATTAATTGCATGTGTTTACGTTCTTTTTGACAGCCCTGATTATATTATAAAATTTTCATATATTTTTCATTATATTTTTCACATAAATTCTATCTGTAACAGAAGCGAGGGTTAAAAAATAGAAAAAAAGAAGAATCCAACAGCAAAATCAACTATCTCTTTCCAGTCTTTATAACATGTTGCATTCCCTGCCATTCCACAAAAAATCTACTTATTAAATAACAACAGTGTCGGTACACAGAGCATGAATGTTTTATAGGCTACAGAACATCAGAGTCAGAGCCTTGAGCAACTGGCCCTGGCTTTTGAACCACCTACTGAGAGCATGGAGCTTTGAGAAGCCAACCCAATAAAACAAGCCTGGTCTGCAGTCACATGTGTGTCAACACAGAGCATGGCTGCAAAAGGAGGAGGATTCCACTGCATGAGCAGAAAACTCAAAATACACCTAAACTCTGTTCTCTGCTGTCTGACTTGCTGATTTGATGTGCACTTTCAAAGGATAAATACTTCTAAGAATTCCCTTCTTCGTCCTAAAAAATGGGAAATTATTCACCCAAGTATAATTCATCCATCTTGATTTACTCACTCGTGTGCCATCCCAAACCTGTTGGCTTATGGGTTTTCTTTCTTCTGTGGAACAGAAAAATATCAAACAATCCATGCAGCTCTTGTCCATACAATGATACACTGTAAAAAATATTTTTTCAAAGTTATAAATAAAACAAAGATTATTAGAGTATGCTTTACAAGAAAGTCAGTCTTTCTACTTAAAAAAAATATATGTTGCTTCAATGGGCTCTATCATACACACGGCGCAATGCAGCGCCAGGCGCAACGCAAGTGTTTTTTTGGTTTCAGACCAACGCAGTTATTATTTTCATGCCCAGCGCCATGTTGTTTAAATAACAAATGCATTTGCACCCATTTGTGCGCCCATGGGCGTGCTGGTCTGAAAACAAGGTATGTTCAGGCGCATTGTTGGCGCATTGCTATTTTGAGGCCACTGAAATCAGCTGCATCACTGACCAACTGAAACATGGTCTAAATTTTTTGTTGTTGTTATTTAAAGAGCGCATTAATAATATAGGTGGGTGCAGAACACGCATACATACACTCCAGAGTATGTGAGCGGAATGGAGCGGCAGAAATTTCCCCTCCACGCTCTAAGCATTCAATAATAACTCCGCTCCAGCTCCGCTCCGGGTTCACCATTTCCACCATTTCCACTCCTCGCTCACTGATATCAGAAACACTGCTCCATCTTCACTCTGAGGAAATTTGCCGCTAAAGTATTTAAGTAAACTCTGAAATATCACAAAGGTTTGGTTTATAACATACATTAAATGAAAAAAATAAATGAATAATAGGAGATCGTTTCAACATGGTTTATCTTTTCCTACGACCAGGGTCGTCGGACTGGGGGTAAAACCAGTACTGATTACCAGGGTCCCAAGGAGAGAGAGGGCCCTTGAAAAGTCTGAAATATTTTTTATTCTGAGTGTCTATTCACACCAAGTACAAATAGCGTGCCTTGTTGGCAAGTGCTATTCGCACTAGCTCCGCCTAACAATACAATAAAATTAAACACACACACACACATATCAGCATCTTCAGTGGCGCAATCAGTAAAGCATAAGGCTTAAGGATCTTAGTTTTGAAGCGATTGCTCTGCAGGCTCAAATCCGTCTTTTGCAGAGCTTGCTCTTATCCCTTTTCCCATCACATATCACATCGGAAAGGCATTTACTTTGAATAAAAATGTTCTAAAAGTGGAAATAAAGTGTCTAACGAAATGTTTAATTATAATAAAAGCATTTATTGGGTAGTGTATGTTCGCATCGCATAAGTTTCCAGTCAACTCGCTCCGTGTCCAATAAAAACTTGATCTGTTAATAAATCAAGCAAATTCGGTCTCGTGAACTTACAATGGCCGCTGCATGTGTGTGTCCGTTAAGTCCACCAGACTGTAGGGTGTCCCATTCATCATTTAAGCTTAAAGAAGGGTGCTCGTGAGCGCCCCCTTTGCGACTGCTATGCGCCACCGATGCGCACTTCAGGTGAACCCACAAGTTTGCGATCTACGCAGAGGAATTTTACCCGGCAGTCAAAGCGGCATTACGCTGTGAAAGTGTGGACTCAGAGGAAGACCGTGAAGGTTTAGGATTCCATTTGGGACAGGGCCTATTTCCTACAAAGTACAAACCACTGCATGACTTACAGTCGCAATTCTTAAAGGCCAGTGTACAATTTTAACATGCAACATATTTCATTGTAAAATTTGAGAATATTTATCTAAATAGTACTCACAAATAAATAAAGTTTACAATCTAAACACAAATACTTAAAGACTGAAATGCACCACATAATTTGCAATATTTGTCAGTGAAAATAAGCAAAATAAGGCTAATAAGGCCTATAGGTAGGGTTAGGGATAGGTGTAGGGAGGGCTATTATTGTCCCATTAAGGCGGCATCCATTTAATAATTTTAATAAATATAATCACTTACACTCTGTTATTATTGCATCCTGTTAATGTACAACAATATTGAGGTGCAAACAGTATGTATCTGTCAAAATAAAGTATAAATTGCATGTTATTACTATTTACACATATTGCAAAGCACTGCTACTTTTATATGGTGGAAATAGAATATATCGTTATTTGCACTTAGTAAATAGCATCTACAGCTGTTTGAACTTAGTGCAAAAAAAATGCTATTTTCACTTTGAAACAAAAATGTTTAAATATGAAAAATTAAAGGATTGCAAATTCCACCATGTAAATAGCAAACCCGCCATGGTGCAAGCGCAACTGGCTTTTAAAGGGAATGGGAGATGAGACTGATTGGTTTATTGCATGTTATGCCCAAAACACACCTATGACTCATTCAGAGACTAGGTACGATCATTTTGATCCATGTGCCGGGCGCACGGATAATTTGTTCTGTCGTTAAACTAGCAAAAGTCATTTTTCTGTCGTTAAACCGTGGAGTCGGACTAAGTGCACTTGCGCTGTACGCTTTAGGTGGTCTAAAGCAAACGGCGCAAGTGCACATAGATCACTTAGATCGTTGAAATAGGGCCCAATGTGTTATTTGTGTAATTTACTAGCAATTGTTTCAAAAAAGAATTGTTTCAAAGTTTTTTGTTCAAAGTATCCTAAAATGTTATTTTAAATTCTAGTCCAGTTTAAATTGGCTACATCTATCAACTCCAAAAAAGCACCATAAAATAAATGAGTTTTGTGCACTGTATATTTCAATACTTACTAATCATATTCACTTTTGCTTTAATGGCATTTTTCCTCCTTTTTGTAGCATACAATCATGCTCACTATGAACTTGTCTGAAAAAAAAGTCTTTTGAGTTTTTTGAGTGTGTGTGCTCCATGAAAAGAAGACAGCAGACAGGTTTGGAACGACATGAGAGTGTGTAAACAATGACAGAATTTATTCTTTTAAGTTTTATTGTCTGTTTTTGAACACACTCGTGCCCAAGGGACATCTTCGGGTAGATTAATGATTGTGGTTCCCAAAATAGAGGAGTCTTTGTTATAGTACACAGAGGATTTAAGCCCTCAGATTCTCAAAGATGCTTCTTCTCCTGTTTTTTTGCCTTCCTCTGGGGTGGAAAATAAGACGAGGGTGTTCGGCATACTTGTTATGGTGCTCAGCATCGGCTGGTTGGCCCGAGCTCACTGAGTATAAAAGAAATCATTTCACATTTGATTTGGTATTTATAAGCATTGCCTTTATTTATTTATTTTGTATAGTGATTGCTTCTTCTTGTTCTCCCTCACACTTTTTCGCTCACTCTCCTATCTGTACATCTAAAATCATGCATAAATGGAATGAATTGTGGGTTCTCACGTTTTATCTGCCACTCATTTAGTAAACCAAGTGCAGAATGAGCAACAAAAGCCCAGATCAGCAGCTCTTTTTGTAATACCAGTGAGTGCAATTTCCCTTCTGCTTTTTACCAGCTCCTGTAGATTTAGCCATGCTGAGGATCAGAGCAATTATTAATTTGAGCTACATGTGGTTGAAAGTAAAGGGAATCATTTGAAAAGCATTTCCTTCGTCATGCGTTTCTCGATGTAAGACCTTAACGACAATGCGCTGAGAGGAGTCCAGATAAATGAACAATACCAGTCTTGTCATTTACACTGTAGGACTTCAGAATTTAAAGCAGGACTTCAGCTATTCTCCACTGTGCAGTTGTTGATGCTCTGCTGATCTCTTTAGATGAGAGATCAATCTGAATACAGATCCTTTATTCCAGAGAGAGAGAGAGAGAGAGAGAGAGAGAGAGAGAGGCAGTGTGGTGAGATGTTGTTGGGTCAAAGCTCGGTTAGATCTCTTTCTGATGGAGCTCTGTGATTGAGACACTCCAGGGGATGAACCAGAGCCACAGTGTCATATGGATTCACATCTCAGAGAACTACTAACTACTAGTGTGTGTGTGTGTGTGTGTGTGTGTGTGTGTGTGTGTGTGTGTGTGTGTGTGTGTGTGTGTGTGTGTGTGTGTGTGTGTGTGTGTGTGTGTGTGTGTGTGTGTGTGTGTGTGTGTGTGTGTGTGTGTGTGTGTGTGTGTGTGTGTGTGTGTGTGTGTGCACCCTGTATTCCATACGTTATGGGGACCAAATGTAAAAAAATGTACAAAATGAAGGTTTTTTTGAAAATGTAAAAATGCAGTAAGTGTGTGGCCTGGAAAACCCTACATTATGTGGACATTTTTTGGTTCCCCTCAAGGACACAGCTTATAAATCACATTAAAGGGGTCATGAACTGCGTTGTTTTATTGTTTTATGATGTTTCCTGGGGTGCACTTATAATGTTAGAATGCTTTTTACATCAAAAATTGTCATAATAAATGATCAATAAAAGGCATTTTTCCTACCCTGATTTTAGCCCTCTGGTTTGAACGCTCTGTTTTAAGGGGCGTGTCTGCTGTGAGACTTCAATGTAAACGCCCACTGCTGTGATTGGCTGCTGTGAGACTTCAGTGTAAACGCCCACTACTGTGATTGGCTAATGTTCCATTTGAAATAGCTAAGTATTACTCTCTCTTTTAGCACGTTTTTACTATCTCTCATGGTTAACTAATCGTGAAAAGTGTTGCATTACATTTTGATCTATGGCATTATATTTAGATTTATGGTATTATATTTAGATCTATGGCATTATATATTTAGATTTATGGCATTATATTTAAATCTATGGCATTATATTTAGATTTATGGCATTATATTTAGATCTATGGCATTATATTTTGATCTATGGCATTATATTTAAATCTATGGCATTATATTTAGATTTATGGCATTATATTTAGATCGTCTCGGTTACGTATGTAACCCTCGTTCCCTGAAGGAGGGAACGGAGACGCCACGTCGGAGTACCGACGAATAGGAATCTCGCTCGCGAGCCAATCTCGCCGAGTGTAACTAAACGAGCCAATGCACATTGGCATGCAATGATTGCACCAGGTGCTCATGCCACGCTGTGCGGGTATAAATGAGACACAGGTGATTGCATCAAATTAGCCTTTTGCTGAGGAGCCGAGTAGGTAGGCCGGCACCCCAGCAGGGTACAGAGGACATGGCGACGGGACGTGGCGTCTCCGTTCCCTCCTTCAGGGAACGAGGGTTACATACGTAACCGAGACGTTCCCATTCAGTCGGTCACTCTCGACGCCACGTCGGAGTACCGACGAATAGGAATCCCTACCAAAGTGCCATGGCCTCTGCCCCCTTCCAGTGCCCAGTGTGAGCCGCCTGAGCTCTCTTACTTGATGAGATGGGGCTCACACCAGGAAGTCCACCACTGCTGTTCCGCATGACCCTGCTCAGTGATTATTGGATGACACTGGGAAAGCGTGCCCTAGAAAAGGGGCCGCTGCGGAGCCCACATCGTACCCCGGAGGAGTTATGTGGAGTACAAAGCTGAGCCGTAGCCCGCAAGGGAGGAGGGGGCTCAGTCCTGGTGACGGGAAGGCTCTCCCAAGGGAAAGACACGGGCTTCCCGTAGGAGCGACCGTGGAAGAATATATGGGATCCCTGCAGGGTCACTCATATAAGCCCAGCCCATTACCGGTTCTCAAGGATTCAGCGGCAAGGGGCCTGATGCCCGACGTTCCGCGACGTCCGACACCGAGGGAGATGGAGGACTCACAGAGTTTGCTTCTGGAGAATAAGAGCGCGGAGCGCAGCAAGCCGACAAGAGCCGGGGCCTCTCAGTGCTTCTACCCGTTTGAGGTGAGAACACAGGAGGAGACCGGCTCTACACGTAGGCTATAGAATCTAGCGAGCGTGTTGGGTGTCGCCCAGCCCGCAGCTCTACAGATGTCTGACAGCGAGGCGCCACGTGCCAGCGCCCAGGAGGATGCAACACTTCTAGTAGAGTGTGCTCGCACTCGAGCGGACAGGGCACACCTTGTGCTTGGTAAGCCAAGGTGATGGCATCCACTATCCAGTGGGCCATCCTCTGCTTGGAGACAGCCTTTCCCTTCTGCTGGCCTCCGTGACAGACAAAGAGCTGATCTGAGGTTCTGAAGCTTTGAGTTCTATCCACGTAGATCCGCAGAGCGCGGACGGGACAGAGCAAAGCTAGGGCTGGGTCTGCCTCCTCCGGGGGCAGCGCTTGCAGGTTCACCACCTGGTCCCTGAAGGGAGTGGTAGGAACCTTGGGCACATAGCCAGGCCGGGGCCTTAGTACCACGTGGGTATTTCCCTGCCCGAACTCTAGGCACGATTCGTCGACCGAAAATGCCTGCAGGTCCCCTACCCTCTTGATGGAGGCCAATGCAGCCAACAGCAAAGTCTTCATAGACAGAATCTTTAGCTCTGCTGACTGCAAAGGCTCGAATGGGGCATTCTGGAGTGCTCGGAGCACCAGAGCAAGATCCCAAGAGGGTATGGAGGGGGGTCGAGGAGGATTTAACCGTCTCGCCCCCCTAAGGAACCTGACGACCAGGTCGTGCTTCCCAACCGTCTCACCTTCTACGTGGTCGTGATAGGCGGATATAGCAGCAACATAGACCTTGAGGGTGGAGGGGACAGCCACGCTCCAACCCTTGTTGCAGGAAGGAAAGCACAGACGCGATCGAACATCTTCGGGGTCTTCTCGGCGAGAAGAACACCACTCGACGAACAGGTTCCACTTCGAGGCGTAAGCCTGTCTTGTAGACAGTGCACGTGCGAAGTGATGGTGTTAACTACCTCTTGGGGTAAGTCACCTAGAACCTCCTCGCGTCCCGTCCAGGAGCCAGACATGAAGCTTCCACAGGTCTGGGACGCGGGTGCCACAGGGTGCCCGTCTCTGAGTCAGAAGGTCCTTCCTCAGAGGAATCGGCCAAGGAGGGGCTGTCGCGAGGAGCATAAGTTCCGGGAACCAGGTCGGTTGGGCCAGCACGGCGCCACCAACAGGACCTGCTCCTCGTCCTCCTGACCTTGCACAGTGTCTGTGCAAGTAGGCTCACTGGGGAAACGCATATTTGCGCAGCCCCTGGGGCCAGCTGTGCGCAAGGGCATCCGTGCCGAGTGTACCCTCGGTCAGCGAATAGAACCACTGGCAGTGGGACGTTTCTGGGAAGCAAACAGGTCGACCTGTGCCACCCGAACTGTCTCCAGATCAGCTGAACCACCTGGGGTGGAGTCGCCACTCCCCTGGGAGCGCAGCTCGTGAGAGCTCGTCGCCACACGGTTGCGCACACCAGGTACATGAATGGCCCAGGCGACCTCAGACACTTCTGACTCCAGAGGAGGAGATGGCGGGCGAAAGTTGCGACATGCGACGGGAGCGCAGACCACCTTGTCGGTTGATATACGCAAGCGGTCGCAGTGTTGTCCGTGCGGACCAGTACATCTTTGCCCGTAACCGCCCTTTGAGGCGGCTCAGAGCAAGATGTACTGCTAGCAACTCGAGGCAATTGATGTGCCAATGCATGCAGGTGCGGCCCGTCCAAACCCCTGACACTGCATGCCCGTTGTACGTGGCTCCCAGCCCGTGGCGGAGGCATCCGTGAAAACCACAGCATGCCTGGACACCTGTTCCAGGGGCACTCCAGCCCGAAGGAGCGAGGGTCGGACCACGGACTGAAGGACTGGCGACAGGCGGTGTGATGCTCACCGGTGAGTGCGCGTTGCCACGCCCATCTCGGGACTCGGCCGTGTAGCCAATGCTGAAGCGGTCTCATATGAAGCAGGCCGAGCGGCGTTACTGCTGCCGCGCTGCCATATGCCCCAGGAGCCTCTGAAACCGTTTCAGTGGAACTGCCATCCTGCCCTGAAACGTGTTCAGGCAGTTCAGCATCGACTGAACACGCTCCTCTGTGAGGCGCGCTGTCCGCTCGACCGAATCCAACTCCATACCGAGAAAAGAGATCCTCTGCACGGGGGTGAGTTTGCTCTTTTCCCAGTTGACCCGAAGACCCAACTGGCTGAGGTGTCTGAGCACCAGGTCCCTGTGTTCGCACAACTGATCCCTGGACTGTGCTAGAATGAGCCAGTCGTCGAGATAGTTGAGGATGCGAACGCCCTGTTCTCTCATGGGCACGATGGCCCCCTCCGTGACTTTCGTGAAGACACGCGGGGACAGGGCCAGCCCGAAGGGCAGGACTTTGTACTGATATGCTCGACCCTCGAACGCAAAGCGCAGAAATGGCCTGTGTCGAGGAAGGATCGAGACATGAAAGTACGCGCGTCCTTCAGGTCGATCGCTGCAAACCAATCTTGGGGACGGATGCATTGAAAATGCGTTTCTGCGTGAGCATCTTGAGCGGTAGCTTGTGGAGGCTCCGATTCAGGACTCGCAGGTCCAAGATTGGCCGTAACTCCACCGGTTTTCTTGGGTACAATGAAGTACGGGCGAACTGAATCGCGTAGCCGAGCCTGATGGTCCGAATGAGCCAGCGAGGCGGGCGGGAGGCGCTAGCCAGGCTCCCAGGGACCGTACAAAGCGGGACCATAGGGACCACCGGCGCACCCACCGTGGGGCAGCTGTGGAATGCAGGGTACCGGGCTGGGGCGGCTGTCTCGTGGGGCGGCCCGCTTGGCGAGGTGAGTGTGCCGTGCCACACTTCCTGATTCCACAGGTGGGCAGCAGGAACCTGAGGGGACGTCCACTGCTGCCTGCTGGCGAAGGAGGAGGATGAGTGTGGTCCGGCGACCGGCCGGCCACAACTCTCCGAGCCCCTGAGGACCCGGAGATGGAAGAAACTGCTCTTTTATTGAGAATTTGGGTACCGCTGGGGCTGAGCCCAGCGGCGGAACAGAAAGAAAAGCGGAACACAAGATTCTCCTCCCGGCCCTCCTCCGGGGATGGGCGGTGCGGTCACCGTCTCCAGAAGAGCAGTCCTCCTCATCTCCGGGTCGCCCGTCTCAGGAGCGCTTGCCCTTGGCCTTGCCACCCCTCTTGGCAGGCCCCTGGACGGGCGGGGCGGCCTGCTTGCGCCCGGCCCACGGCGCCCGGCAGGTGGAGGCTGCTGCTGCTGGGCGGCGGGAGCGGGAGGCAGACCTGAGGCGGCCGCCCCCTCGGCGATGAGCAGGCTGCGCTGCTGGGCGGCGGGGTGGAGACAGCAGCTGACCGCCGTGGCAGGATGTGACTGATCGCCTCAGTCTGCTTCTGTGCGGCCGAGAACTGCTGGGCGAGTTCTGGACGCGTCGCCGAAAAGGCCAGTCTGGGAGACGGGGGAGTTAAGGAACCTGACTTTGTCGGTCTCCCTCATGTCCGCCAGACACAGCCAGAGATGGCGTTCCTGGACCACCATGGTGGACATCACGCACGATTCCACGGCCCGCGCCCGTAACCTTCGTCGCACGAAGGCGAGGTCGTCGCGGTTCTCAGTTCCTGAAGAACTGCGGGATCGTGACCACCCTCGTGCAGGGCCTTCAGTGCCTGGGCCTGATGGACCTGCAACAACGCCATAGCGTGCAGGCGCGGAGCCTGCCTCTCCACAAGCCTGATAGGCCTTCCCGATCAGATCGGACAGTACCTACAGGCCCTGGAGGAAGAGACGGGTTCCCCTGGAAGTGGAGTTAGGGCACAGTTGCATAGCAACGGACCGTTCCACGGGAGGAACCTGCGTGTATCCCTTTGCAGGTCCGCCATCGAGGGTGGTGAGGAGGAGGATCCACTAGGCGGTTTCGGGCAGTAAAGGTGCCGTCCACGACCTTGTGAGCTCCTCGTGCACCTCCGGGAAAAAGGCACCGGGGTGGGGCGCTGAGAACCAGCACGGCCACCCCGAGAACCAATCATCCAGCCTTGAGGGTTCAGGACACGGTGGAGGGTTCCACACGAGCCCGACTCTCTCGGCGCCCGGGCAAGCATAGCCATCATCTCTGGATCAGTATCGGGCACAGCGGGTCTACCGGAGGAGCCCCTGCGCCGACACATCCTCTCCAGAGAGTTCTGACCCTCCCTCCGATGCAGCGATGGACATCTGGTCCTCAAGGAGCCCCAAAGGATACGGATGGTGCACATCTCGTGGACGGCCCACCGCGTTCAATGGCAGCTCTACTGGCTGCGGAGTGCGAGAGGGATGAGGGTTCCCGGGGTTGGTTCCCTGGGGGCGCGCTCACTGTAACCTCAAATCAGCCGGGCTACTGCCTGAAGTAACCCTCTGAGGAGGTTAGATCGAGGCAGAGGCACAGGGGCTCCGCCCCCTTGCGAGACGCGAGCCGCGATCGCGCAACTCCGAGATGGTCATGTTCGCGGTGAGAACATGACTCATCCACCAGCGCTGCCTCAGCGTGCTGAACGCCCAAACACGAGATACAGCGCTGATGACCATCCCTCGGTGACAGGAAACCACCGCATCCAGAAACACACAGATAGAATGTCATCTTGAAAAAGACGCAAGCTCTATCTGTGCAAGCTCTTTCAGAAGGACGCTCTCCTTGGTGCTGAAGCACGCAGGGGGAGGGGTCGCGGCGACACAGTCAGGGGGTAGTGCAGCCTGGCGTGCGCGCTCTCTCTCACGCGGCGCTCTTACCAGCCGTGGGAACGGCTTTTTAGCGCTCTCCACCTAGCGCACCGAACCAGCTGTGAGAACAGCCCTTGTGATCGTTCTAACGAACAACAAAGAGAGATGATTGAAACCACACGACCCGCTGCAGTGCCGTCACACCAACACCGACTGAAGAGATCGCTTCCGAAAGGCGGCTCTGCGTCAGTCACTGCGAGGTAGGGAGTGATAGCTGGCGTAACCATCTACCACTCGGCTCCGAAGCAAAATGCTAATTTGATGCAATCACCTGTGTCTCATTTATACCCGCACAGCGTGGCATGAGCACCTGGTGCAATCATTGCATGCCAATGTGCATTGGCTCGTTTTAGTTACACTCGAAGTAGATTGGCTCTCGCGAGCGAGATTCCTATTCGTCGGTACTCCGACGTGGCGTCGAGAGTGACCGACTGAATGGGAACTATGGCATTATATTGGCATGAAAGGTTGCAGAGATGAACATTGTGGCTGATCACAGACATGTTGAGCGAATGAAAGCAGTGATCTCGTCATTGCAACTCAGTTTCTGTACACTAACGAATGCGTTCATCTTCACTAACAGTGCAAACGTGATATAGTTAAGAGATTCGTTGAATAACACGTGAGTCACTGATAAACGCGTCACTGATAAACTCTCGCTGCTTGATTGACAGCTTCAGCGCGCGCTGCTCCAGCGACTGCAAAGGGAGCTTTCTTTGATCGCTTTCTTTATAGAATTTAATCACCGTTAAATAACAGATTATTTTCATCCTACTAAGAGAAACAACGCAAGTTGACGTTTAGTCACTGGTTTGATTTACTGACACACAGACAAAGAACATCTGACTGTACATGAATCATCACATTTCAGATCAGGCATTAGAATTAACACAGTTACTTACATGTTGCATTACTGTCGAGTCCAGGCACTGCACAATATTTTGTAATCCTCAACGGCATGTTCATTGCTTGGTAGCTCGATCTGGTTTAACACTAGGCCTATGGCACATCCGCGAATCGGTGGGTGGGGCTAAACAGGCAGTGATGAAGTAGGCATTGATCTTCATCTGCAGAGGCGGTGCTTGCCTCACTTTAATGTCATAGATCCCCACTTTGAAAAACCTGTCGTTTGCTGGGCCTGGTGTCAATGAGTGCGTTTACATGCACGTTCTGAAGCCGATTATGCTTAATAAGCCGACAATACAAGTGGTCATGTAAACACGGTGACCCGTTTTCTTTTAACGGAGTACAGTCATAAACAGCTTAAGCATAAACCGGTCGACACAGGTAGTTTTTTGCCTCTTACCCCGATTTTGCGTGCCGTGTAAATGCATTAACCTGCTTTCTGTGGACTTATTGAAGTGCGTATGTGTGATATGTGACAGGAACGCATCCTTAGTGCAGATTTAAGCTCATCCAGACAAAGCGAGCATTTTGCAGGAAAAAAAAAAGAAATCTCACAAACGCAGAATCTTTCATAAAACCAGAAAATGTGTTCTCATCACAGTAGAAGTGGTTCAGTCAAAACACTGCATTTGTAAATGCATGAGAGGATAATATATGAGTGGAAGTTCCTGCTGACATGTTGCAAGCTTTATTTAACATTATAACTGATAACATATGGAGTACTCAAAGTCACATACACAAATGATTATGTTTTGACGTCAATACAGGCAAATAACCTGATTTATTAATAAAGTCATGTAAACGTGGTTTACTTGTGTTGTCAGTTTACTGGTGTGTATGTAAACTGGGAAAACTGGTTATTTCAATAAGCTGATATTTGTGAGTTATCTGTTTACTGGTGTGCATGTAAACACATTCAAAAGCTTTTATTGGACTAACAAGGAAGTTTTCAGTTCTGAAACTTACAGGATATTCTTATAGTATGATGACCGCTTATATTTCAAAAGCTCAAGGAAAATTTTATTTCTCAGTTCATGACCCCTTTAAGTGATGTTTTTTGAAAATGTTTTTGAAAAGTTTTCTGTCATGGGTAGGTTTAGGGATAGGGTAGGGTAGTGTAGTGGATTAAAATGAACCCCATGGGTGGGGTTAGGTGCTCACTATCTGTGAAGTTATAAAAATATGCAAATATTTAAATGCGTAATCAATTTTACTTAACAAATAAACAGTGTGGATAGTGTTATCCAGTGTAATTTAATTGAAAGCAATGCCGTTCATTTTGTCATTAAAATTCATGGTCTTAATAGCGATAATAGTGAAAGTGAATAGGTCACTGCATAAATCAAAGTACACTTTCACCATGAATGGATGCATGAAATTATTTTGTCACTTATCACATTTTTTATGGCATGTAATTTATCTTGATCTTTTCAGCAAGCTTTTTGAAATTATATTACATTAACAAAATATGCTTTTGATGTCTTTGAAACAGTCATGAAAACGTGTTATTAGTAATCCCACTTTTGCTTACATTTTGAAATTATGCTGGAGAAAATGGTGTATTTTTGTAACCTACTGAATGATATGTTCTTAATGCAGCACCCAAAGGGTAAAGATGCCTCAAATTAGGTTGAGTACATTTTAGTACACAAAATGTGCTTTACCTAACAAGCATTTTAATTCAAAATTATAAAGAGAACGGTTTAATTCAAAACACCAAACAAATTGGAAACAAATATAGAACAAATGCATAAAACAGAAGTTTGTAAGTGCACACATAGTTTAGTGCACACACACACACACACACACACACACACACACAAATGACTGCTTTGTGTGAGGAACAGATCCAAAAATAATTTCCATCCACATAACGCTGAAATCCTGCACACATTCACAAATTGCCACCTGATGAAGTGTTGCATCAGCTTTCACATGAAATGCCATTGGCTGTTTCTTGTGACCGATTGCAACATGCTAGAGTTTGTATTTATCTTTTTAATGAGATGTGACTGTGTTCACAGAGCGAGAAGATTTTCAGCGATTAAAGGTCTTACTCTGTTACCGGTGGCAATTTTTGAATGTCTCTACGTGATTTGAGTGTTACAGCGGATGGATCATTTTGGGGTCTGCTCCACAGCAGTCGTTTGAACTCTGAAGACTTGGAATCTTTTTTTTTATTTTTTATTTTTTATATAAATTATGGTGAATGTACTTGGATCTGCTTGTTATTTGCCTTATATTGTTTTACATTGAGAAATGGTTCACTTGACGGGTAGGAGTTGGGTAATTAGGTGCTCAAAATGTCTAATGTAATGTAAAATTCAAAATGAAAAGCATATCCCAATATAGATATCATAATGAAAAAACATAATCCCAGTAAATAATGTCATAATGATAACGTTCCCATGCCCTTCATGTCTGTGTATTGACAGCAAAGGTTGTTTAAAAGCAAACACATTCCATACTAAAAGGGTATCTTTAGTGTCCTAATAGTTGTTTTAAAAGTAACACTTATAGATGTTTATTTTGTCTTATTTTTCCTTTTAATTTCTTATTTAAATCACCACATTCTTAAAGATGTTCAAAGAAACTGCACTCTTACAAGACATGACACTTTTGTTTTAATTTACTTTAGAGCTGCCATTCCTAAAAGACATGTACAAAACATAACAACAGAAAAGTTGTATTTGTGTTGGCCAAAAACCTCTTTTCTCAGACATAACTGTTACTCGATTTAGGCAGTACGGACACCCCTGACAGGCCTGACTAATTTCACCCACTCATAGGCCACACAGGAAATAAAGAGCTAGAGCGCTGGTAATGTGATTCAGAAAAGAAAATGCATTATTTCCCAACATAGTATATGATTATCCTCAGCATGCAAAAATATGTGCGGTCTTTTTGAAATGTCAGACTGATGGCAAGGAATTACTGAACACATAATTCAACCCATTTGAGCTTGAATTATACACATACACCTTCAGTCTCATGATTTTATTATTGGAATAAGGTAGAGGTTCACAGCAGTGATGGGTCGTTCGCGAATGAGACAGCTCTAAGAGCCGACACTTGTAGGTGAACGTCGGGAGCTGGCTCGCATATCTGAAGAGCCGACTCTATTTTAAAAAAAATACAGCCTATAGAAATTAAATCATTATGAAATAATGAATGATTTAAATTTTATTTAAAATAATAGACTAATTCAAAGAAAATAATTAGCCTATATAGGCTAGGCCTAAAAATGCACACACATTTGTTTCGACTGTCTGATCAGCCTCACATTCTATTCCTGTCAATCACGCGGTGTCAACCAATTATACTGCGTGTGTGTGTGTGTGTGTGTGTGCACGCGTGCATGCTAGTTATACATAACATAACTAGTGAGAGAGTTCATACTGGTTATAACATGGCAATAAAGAAGAGTGAAAAAGAGGTACCAGTTTAATCCTTTTAGTTATTTATTTTTCTTTTATATGGGTTCTATCTATTATCAGATTCAAATAGTTTTTTTATGTTGTTTCTATACATTAAAATGTTGTAATTTAAATGCAAATGTTTAATAGTATTATTCTTTCATAACAAATCAATGCATTTTTAGAGAAATTGTGAGACACTGTGAGTATGATTTCATTTGATAATTTAATTAGAATTGTTTTCACACCTATCATAGTCAAAGTCATAGTTAAAACATTTATTTTTGGAAAAGCCAATGGTGAGCCAAAAGAGCCGGCTCTTTTCAGTGAGCTGAGTCAAATGAGCCGGCTCACGAAAAAGAGCCGGAATGCCCATCACTAGTTCACAATCAGTGGGGCTCAGCAAACTT
Source organism: Paracanthobrama guichenoti (assembly GCA_018749465.1). Taxonomy (NCBI): domain Eukaryota; kingdom Metazoa; phylum Chordata; class Actinopteri; order Cypriniformes; family Gobionidae; genus Paracanthobrama; species Paracanthobrama guichenoti. Next base: position 32,774,698 of record CM031960.1, read on the forward strand.
ACATGGGTGACTCAAAATGACTCCTAGTTTTTGTAAATTATTCATATATTGTTGTGGACAGTAGGGAGACATTGCAGTCGAGAATTACTGGACTGAGGCACATTCAAATAGTCCAGTGTTCCAGCTCCATTTGTGAAATGTGATTAGCTAAATATGCAGTAATGTAAAACGGTAAATCTGTTAAGCCAAATGGGTATCTAACTTTTTATCACTAATTAAAAGGCAACAAATATAAATGATCTATAATTTTTGTATATTTTACAGTCAAAGAAATTAGATCTGACATGTTCATCTAGCCTACCTTTGCTCAAGGTTATAGTTTTATTTTGAGTATAGCGCTATACAATTTTCCCCAGCAGTTGTGTATTCATATGTTTGAGGGTTGATTACAGTGTGGCCTCTGTGAAAGATGAGATTTATACAGTATTTACTCTAGTCCCAGGGCTTGAATTATATCAGACTTTGGCAGTGTTATAAATATAGCAAGCATCTTGCATCTCACGTTTATGTTACATGGTGTTAAAGATGAATGCATCGAGTGGGGCAAAAGTCCAAACTGTGTAGAGGGGGGAGAACAGTCCCTCACAATGAGATCTGGCAAGAAAACCTGGACCTTTCAGCCAAAGAACCAAATCACATTATATCCATGTCCACACTTTGGCATACTGAGGAACAGGCATGAAGAGCTTTAGGATTTGACACACATATTCCCTCGTGGGTGCATGTGATGTCCTTCCTGTGATTCTTTACATTCTAATTGTCTTTTCTCTGTCTTTGAGGTTTTCCTATTATTGTGTCTATTTGGCTCTTTGAGAACACTTCATGGTGACCTGTAAAGGCCCCTTCACCAACCAGACAAACTTTCTCAGAGATGGATGCAGCATTGATGTTATTTTAGGACACAGACGTTGCTTTTGAGAGCCTTGAACTCATCAGACTGTGTACTGTATATCAAATGTTGAAAGCATTTACTGTAAATGTGGACTGGAACTGGCCCCCTGACTGAGCCTGGTTTCTCCCAGGGATTATTTTCTCTATTTATGTCACCTGATGGAGCTTGGGTTCTTGGGTTCTGTTGCCTTTGGCTTGCTGATACGGTGGTTTAAAAGACACTTGATATGCAGTAATATTATTGATTTGATGCAACTGACACTATTGGATGAGAACAAAAAGTGAGCTGGATGATGACGCTTATGTTTTCTTCAGACAACACTGAAACTGTTATTGAACTGAATTGAATCAACATTGAATAATGACACTGTTGTCTTCTGTTAAGCTGCTTATAGATTAATTGAGCAATGAACTTTACAGTGTAATTTAGGGATGCACAATATATCGGCCAGATGTCAGTATCTGTTCTTAAATGATATATGTTCTTTTTTAATGTTATCATTATCGGCCCAATAAGAACCAATTTTGGCCAATAAATAGTGGATTATTTCCTTCAGCTGAAACACTTCAGATACGCACTGTTCAATGGTTGTTTTGAATTGCTTGAAATATGACTGGAATCACTCCATAAAAGGAAAATACAGTTGAGTCTAACGTGCAGCACAAGTCTGTCATATAGGCTACATGAAATTATAATGAGAACATTATAATTGTGCTTGGGACATGGCTTTTAATGGTGAGATTTTTGTTTTTGTATGGCTCTCAAAAATTATATAATAAAATTTGGATTAAGATGTGTCGGCCAATATATTTGTTATTAGCTTTCAAATACAAAGAAATATCGGTTATCAGTATCGGCCAAAATGTTTATATTGGTGCATCTCTAGGGCCCTATTTCCCACATGGTCTGAAGGGCATGGCGCAGGTGCACTTAGGGCGTGTCCGAATACACTTTTGCTAATTTAACGACCAAAAGGGTTGTACCTAGTCTCTTAATGAGTCATGGGTGTGTTTTGGGCTTGATGTGCAATAAACCAATCAGAGTTTCATCTCCCATTCCCTTTAAAAGCCAGTTGCACTTGCACCATGCCGGATTCGTTATTTACATGGCGGAATTTGCGAGCGGATAATTTTTTTTTATATTTTAAAATGTTTGTGTTCTACTACACGTCCCTGTGTGTGTAATAAGCAGAGTGTACACACGTTGTGTACCTGCCTGTAGGTGCATATGTCACGGTTCATGGGTTCACTGACTCGCCCTCGCTCTGTGTGTTCGTGTGTGTGGGCGTTACTCGTTAGTGTGGCTGATTTGCTGATCAGCGCCAGCTGGTTCTCATGTAGCGTCCTATTTAATATCTGAGTAACCTGTCCTGTTTGTCAGATCGTTTCAGGTTCCCCTGTGGCTACTGTGCTTTCTTTCTGGTCTTCAGGTTTTGGAGTTCTGTGTCCCTGTTCCCGGTTTCTGGAGTTCTGCTCTTCACGGTGTGACTTTGCCCATTGCATCCCTGCGTTACCAAGTGTTTCATCTACTGCCTGTTCAGACTACCTGTACGATCTTCAGTCTGTTTGGACTCCCTGCATGTTCTACAGCCTGTTTGACTTCCTGCATTTATTGCACTGGCTGCACAGTATTCTAATAAACTGTTATTGATTTTTGCATTATTTTCCTCACAGTGCCTGACAGCATATTACTAACGCATCCTTTAAATAACACAAAAACTGCTGCACTATTGACTTTAGACCAGGTTTTTGGTGGTCAATGGTGCAGTCGTTTTCAGTTGCCTCAAAATAGCAACGCACCAGTAATGCTCCTGAACACACCTTGTTTTCAGACCAGCATGCCCATGGGCAAACAGATGGGTGCGAGTGCATTTGCTATTTAAACAACATGGCACTGGATGTGAAAATGATAAGTGTGTCGGGCTGAAACTAGCAAAAAAACACTTGCGTCGCATCTGGTGTTGCATTCCATTGCATAAATGGAAATGCTAATATAGCTTTCTCCAGGTATTACAGACCTCTTTGCCTTTTAGCAAATGGTTTCAATGTAATTTTTAAATTAGTATAGTTCTAAAAAATAATAGTAAACTTAGCAGCTCATCTGATACAGCAGTGCAGTTGTGAAACGCAAGGCATGTTAAAATAACTCAGACTTGTATAGAAGCAAGCTAAAATTGCATGGTTGCATCAATGGCGTGCACAGACCTCCAGGGGGCAGCAGCAATCATTTTCCAGGTGGGGGTTGGGGGTGTTGCCCCTTGGTAGAAATCGTCTCCAGTAGAAATTAGAAATCGTGTTTGCGGGGGCACTGTGGTGCGATCGAAAAGGGCACTTTCACGATTAAAGGGGCAGGGGCAGGGGCAGGGGCACACCACTGGGTTACATGATATTTTTATCTTACTGTTGTGAACACTATTGGTTTAGTGTAGGTGATATGTTTGATCAGATTGAACATTAATCTTTCAATGCCACTCAACGCACATTTAATTTCCGAACTGCCACAGTATGTCACGTCCAACAACCATAAAATGTTGCCATGAATAAAGTGCTTTACCCGAAACAGATTAACATGAATCTGGCAACGTTTTAAAGACGCGTTTACTGTGATGTTGGTCAGCTACTCAAAGCAATTTTTGCGAACTAAGTGTGCTAGTTTTAGGTAGCTAATCTAATGTTATCTTTCTTTAAAATAAATGTTGTTAGGATATTTTGCTATTTTATGCAATGGCATATACATGTGGTTTAAAGGGATAGTTTATTCCAAAAGGAAAATGGTGTCATTTACTCACCTTCATGTCTTTCCAGGGTGAATTCTTCTTTTATTATTATTATTTTATTTTTTGGGGCCAGTAACTAACTTCACTTACCTGAAGGCAACCAATTCAGGTGTAGCTCACATCCAAGAAAGAAACAGGGAAACCTCCAAACATATTTGCATAACATACATGTAAAGTTTTCAGGCAGTAGCAGACAGCTCAATGCATGACTGCCAGTGCACAGATCTGATTCGTCTTCATAATGGAAACCCATGACTGCACAAGCAGCAAATGATTCACCTTCCATATGGCTGAGGATGGTTGAGCAAACCTGTCAGTGTTTTAAGATGTGGAGCAACAGCAGCTTGGGAGGATACACAGACGCCAGGATTCTGATATTTTACCTTTGAACATCTCTGCAGAGACTGAGCAAAAGAGATCTGAACAAAGTGAGTTGTTTTTTTAGCCCTATGCCAATAAAATGGCTAGAAAATAAATATAAGCAATTTTAAAGGAATACATCCTAAATCTATGAATATTCCACATGAGCCATATAGAATCAAAAGGCAAATGAAATAAATAAATGTATTAATCTTTCTTGTCTTGTCTTTCTGTATTTGGCATATGACCAAATGCAACAGAAGGAAAAAGTTCTCTAACTCTCTTATAATTGGAAACTACATCTCTGGTTTATTGAAAACTTGAATTCCTCCCAAACCTATCATCTTGCATCCTTACATAAGCTCAAAAGAATGAAATGACCCTTCGGAGTTGGGTTTAAGTATTCCACACATGTGATGAAGCCTGTTTTCATGCATCTAGTTTTTAATATACTCCCTGATCTACCAGAAAGCTTTCATCATTTATTGCCTATACGAATTGAACCAGAAGTTTAAAAGGGTAGAAGGGTATCAGGAAAAATAAAGAGATCAAACTTCATATAAGGCCAAGACAGTAGATCAGGCTTGATATTTACACCCAGCTTAAAATAGAGAATCTCTGTTAGAAACAGGTTAAGCAGCTTCATCTTTCGGCCTAGTAATTTTGCAGAGAAAGATTCAGTTTGTATTAAGCAGAAAAAATAAAATCACACTTAATAACAATTTAATTAAATTTACTTCATCAGAATGTATAATTGCAGAATGTGAACACTTAACTTTAGAGAGACATTTACACTGATCAGGCATAACATTATGAATAACACTGATTATCTCTTCACCACGGCACCTGTTAGTGGGTGGGATATATTAGGCAGAAGGTGAACATTTTGTCCTCAAAGTTGATGTGTTAGAAGCAGGAAAAATGGGCAAGCGTAAGGATTTGAGCAAGTTTGATAAGGGCCAAATTGTAATGGCTAGACGACTGGGTCAGAGCATCTCCAAAACTGCAGCTCTTGTGGGGTGTTCCCGCATTTTCTTTTGCATCACGTGGATGGCCGGGTGTGTGTGCGTCGCTTACCTGGGGAACACATGGCACCAGGATGCACTATGGGAAGAAGGCAAGCCGACGGAGGCAGTGTGATACTTTGGGCAATGTTCTGCTGGGAAACCTTGGGTCCTGCCATCCATGTGGATGTTACTTTGACACTTACCACCTACCTAAGAATTTTTGCAGACCATGTACACCCTTTTACGGAAACAATATTCCCTGGTGGCTGTGGCTCTTTCAGCAGGATAATGCTCCTGCCACAAAGCAAAAATGGTTCAGGAATGGTTTGAGGAGCACAACAATGAGTTTGAGGTGTTGACTTGGCCTCCAAATTCCCCAGATATCAATCCAATCAAGCATCTATGGGATGTGCTGAACAAACAAGTTCGATCCATGGAGGCCCGACCTCGCAGCTTACAGGACTTAAAGGATCTGCTGCTAACATCTTGATGCCAGATACCACAGCACACCTTCAGGGGTCTAGTGGAGTCCATGCCTCGATGGTTCAGGGCTGTTTTGGCAGCAAAGGGGGACCAACACAATATTAGGAAGGTGGTCATAATGTTATGCCTGATCGGTGTGTACTGTATAGCAGTCTGTGTCTAGTATCAAAGTACAAAAACGTGCTAGATTTACTGTCCGTACAAGTACGAATATAAATAATAATTTAATGATGAGATCGAATCTGAACCTCTGCTTCAGTGCAGGTTTAATGCAGTTAACTCAGAAATAATGAATTATGTAATATATTCTCCTCCATGACACATTGCTCCACACACACACACTTCAGTCGTCTGTGTGTTAGTCCGCTCCGCTGGCTTTCTGGTAAATGCTATTGGTTGGCCCTTTCAAGGTTACAACCGTCACCACTGTGAATGATGGACTGATAACAGCTATTTTGATAAAAATATACTGCCAAGCGAGTGTCAAATGCTATGTTTCTTGACAGTGAAACAAAGGTCTATTTATCACCTTCACTGAAATTTATCTCAGATGCTAACATTGACCTTTAAAGAGGACGTCGGTGTGTGTGAGTAAGTGTACAGACAAATACATTGGTTTTAAATGAGTTAACCTCTGTCATCTTTCAATTCATGCACAATGTTATATCAAGTCTACAGTCAGGCAGTTTGTGATTCGACCATTCATTGATTTGGACAGTTTTAGCATCTTAGAAAATCAGAGTCAGCTCTGTCAAAGTCACACCAAATGTATTTTTAAGTGTGGTTATCTTTTCCAAATAGTTTTGTGATATAACTTAAAGGGGTACTTCAGCGCTGGGAAGATGAATGTGTATTTAAATCGGGTCATTTATGCAGCAGAAATGTGAAATTAATTTTGAATTTGGTTCCTTCTAGACTGAGAAAAGCCGGAAAATGTATTTTTGTCTCATGTGGATGAAAGATAACAACTCCCAGAATGCACTTGCTTCGCTGCCCTACGAGGCCACTCCCAAAGCCACTGCTACTGGTTATCACTTGCCCACCATGACACCACCCCTACTGTTGTTTTCATTTTCATAATAATAAAATAATTTAGTTCAGTTAGAGAACAGACACTGAAATTAGAAACTGAACATGTGTGTGAGGAGCTGAGGTAAGCGTGGGCACGGCAGTCATTCACGGCGCGTGTTCAGATCATGTCTATGGAAGCTTAATTTTCATAGGAATTCATTTGAAAAGTTGAAACACTCACTTTGCTCCGCACCGCTCCGTTTACATGAATGCCCGCAGCTGCCCGAGCCGAGCGCTGTGAGTGAGATCCCACCCCCCCCATGGGCGGGTTGAAAACATGCAGAACTAGCTCCTACTACTGGCTGTAGTCTCTAGCCTCTGTCCAAAAAATAAAAAATTATCATTTGAATATACTACCAGATTTCTGATACAAAGCTTAATGCTAATCGCTGAAGTATGCCTTTAATATCCCTCTGTAAATAAATAAAAAAATGGCATCAATTGTTGCTAAAAATTTACTTTTAGTGTGAGATCAAAGCATATCGTAACTGTTTTTTTTTTTTTTTTTTTATGGATTTGGTTCAAATTATGTGTTTCTATGTCAACACTATCAATGCCAAAATTAAGTGTTTTCATAGCTAGTTTGCTATTGTTAGCCTCTCTGAAATTACCTACCCTACCTTTTTATATAACATACCTGAACTATTAAAATCTGTTTTGTACAGTACCTTAAAATAAACTAATGACCATCATACTGATAACACATGTATCATACATGGGACTTCATAGAAAGAAAGTGACATTTTTACTGACAAAACATAATTAAAAATGTTTTAATAATAATGAGTACATATATTGTGTTCTTAAATACTATGTAGATATATTTCATATACAAAAATTATATGATATATTACTTCCCCAAAAAAATACATTATATATATATATATATATATTATATATATATATATATATATATATATATATATATATATATATATATATATATATATAATATATATATATAATTTTTTCATACACTACAGTTCAAAAGTTTGGGGTTAGTAAGGTTATTGATATTTTGTAAAGATTAATCAATTTAATATGTTCCTGCTGAATAAAAGATTCAATTTCTTGACAAAAAAAAAAAATCTCCCACAATTTTTTAACAGCAGTGTATATGGTAAGATAACCTGAGAACAGATTTGCTAATTCTTTTTTGCATTAATATTAACACCTTTTGCAGTGCATGTGCCACAAACTATGAAAGCACAAAGCAACATGTCTAAAAATAAGAACAATCGCTTAAAATAATATTATTTTTGTAGGTTGTCATGAGAATATGCATGAAAACAGGATGGTAGATGTCCCTGAGCACACACTGTACCCTCACTATTTAGACAGCTAAAAGGTTGAAGAATTGTCATGCTTTTGCATAACTTGTCTCAGACAATTCATGTGTGTCCACTGAAGGACTGGGGATTCACGTGAAACCGAGACTTTAGGCAGATACATTTAAATGGGAGCATTTCTGTCCCTGTGAGAGTGGATGGCCCTGTCAGCTGCACGGCTGCATGGTTTGCTGGAGCAGGTTTATCTCTCGCTCTCTCTCTCTCTCTCTCTCCATCTCTGTCTCTTCTATATTCCAGAATAGATGAGGACAGATGAGGTGTAGATGCACAGACGCACAAATGGTTTGTAGAAATTTGATACCCAGTGGCACCATATTGACTCCACAACTATGACCCATGTTACTGTTGAAAAAACATGTGACACAAGAAATGTGCATGGAAGTAGTCATTCGGAACATTCGGTGTGCAGTTATTTATTTATTTAAAATGGTCGTGGTAGTCATTTTCTATGCAGGAGACCAGGGATCAAATCCCGAACAAACAATTTATTTTTATTTTTTTTACTTGAATATATGCAGCGAATTGTGCAACACCAACTCATTCTGAAAGACTGAGATAATGCAAATATAGTTAAGCTTCATACAACATATTCACTAAGTTAAGAAGTCTAAATGTATTTATATAGAGCCCATTTCATCCCATATGACCATGGAGAAGTCACATGAGCCCTCCGCAGATAGAGAGGCACCACCCGCCACAACAAGTGAGCCAGATCCCATGGACAAGCTTGACATCAGCCTGGAAGTGGAGCCCCAGCGTGGATCTGACTAGGTGAGTGAGCCTGCAACACCAGCGGCCAAGGGAATGAAGACTGAGGACTGACTGAGAGACTTGATGGGGAATTGTCAACCCAGTGTCTGAATCTTTATTGCACAGTTAAAATTGTTTGGACTATGATCTGTCAGTTTGTTCTGAATTATCGCTGTTTATGGACTGGGAATCATTCTTTTCATTAACCTGCATTGAGTGTGTCATTCTGTCTGTGGCTTTGGTAAGTCTTGTGTTACCACCACCACAGAGCTCAGCCAGTCCTCCCGCTCCATTGCTAGTAGATGCTTACAGCCCTTACAGCAACCACCAGCTGCACCTGTACAAAAGGATCCTGCGGCTCCGCCACCGGCCTTGGATCCCTTCGCTCCTTCTTGGTCCATCAACCTGTCGGCTCCATATTGGCTCCTCCCACCTTTGGCTCCACTAAGGACCCTAGGCCTAGTGGCTTCTTCGGGTTCCCTCGTCCCATCGGCTCCCCCTTGGTAAGTTGTCACATCACTTCCGCCAAGGACTTACAAGGACTTCTGATGCGCTCCGTCCCTCTACCCCTACGGCTGCAGCAGGTTCCTTTTTCCTGTCAGCCTCGCCTCTATCCTCTCTGCCTCAGATCCCTTCGATCCTTCTAGGCCCATTTACCTGTCGGCTTCATCTTGGCTCCTCCACCTTTGGCTCCTCCACCTTTGGCTCCTCCAGGGACCTTTGGCTCCTCCAGGGACCCTCAGCCTAGTGGATCCTCCAGGTTCCCTCGTCCCACCTTCGGCTCCACCATGGACCCTTGGCCTAGTGGATCCTCCAGGTTCCCTTGTCCCACCAGCTCCCTTTTAGTCAATTGTCTCACCCTTACAGCTTAACAGTTGAGATGTTCTTTAATGCTGATCTAACAGCAGAAGACACGAGCCGGGGTTAAATCCCAGTTCCGCAGGCGGGGCATGTTGTCACACTGCGTTACAATGAGCCCCTATTAGAACTACGCTATTATACTTTTATGAATTCTTTTGAGAAACCATGAGAAAAGGGTGAATAATGACTGAGAGTCAATGTTCAGAAATTATTCATTATTATGTTTTGAACTCTGCTGTTTTGCAGTGTGTTTGTTGTCAAACTAAAAAACTTGTATGTTTTTAATGATTCAAAAATGCATTATTTTATTTGAAAAAGTTAATAACAAAATATGAGTTTGTCTTGGATATGTTTTTGATTGTATCAGTTAATATTTTAAGCTGTCATTTGGTCATGTTACAATGTACCCCACATATGAGGCATGTCACTTCCATTCTTTCAGGGTAAATCAAGACAAAAGTATACACTGTATTAACAGTGTTGGGGTAATGCATTACAAGTAACTTGAGTTATGTAATCATATTACTTTTTCAAGTAACTAGTAAAGTAACGCATTACTTTTAAAATTTACAACTAAATATCTGAGTTACTTTTTCACATTTATTTGACAGCTCTCTTCTCCCCATGTTGAGAAAAATCAAAAGTACAGAGGCGTTGTGTGTAAACATGTTATTGTAGTTCTAGACTAAATGTGATCATTTACTCATCTCTCACTTGCACAAAAAAAGATTCAGTATTCCTCAAAATGAATAAAATCAGTCAAATGTAAAATCAGAATACTATTCAAACCTCCAATAATTAAATGTTGAATAAATCAATAATATAAATATGAATAAATGAATAAATAAAATGTGTTTAATCTGAATTTATTGTCCAATGTCTTGCTGCTAACCTTCGATGATCCAGTTAAACCATGAGCAAAAATTACTTTAGATCTTTTGTTTTTATTGGTGAAGTAAGTGTTTTTTTCTCCTGCGTCCTATTCTTCCGTTATCCAGAATGGCAGCACAGCTGAAAGGTTTGTTTGAACTGCACTTCCTGTACATGTGTGAATTTGCATTTTTACCTCAGCCTGAGGCTTTTTATTTCAGCCTGAGGTCTTTACATTTTCACAAAAATAGAACTTTTTTGGTAAAAAACAAAAAACAAAAAGCCCAGCCCAGGTGAGAAAAAGTAACCACATTACTTTTCTTAAAAAGTAACTAAGTAACGCAATTAGTTACTTTTAAGGAGTAATATAATATTGTAATGCATTACTTTTCCCAACACTGTGTATTAATGAAAACAAAACCACATAATTGTACTAGACGTGTGAAATTAATGTGGGGGAAAAATAAATATTCTGAACCACAAGTGGATTTACACAAACTGAGAAAGTCAAAAAGCATTAGGTTGTGCCCCACTCTCCTCTAGTAAAAACCTGCATGGATAAAATAATTGGCAGGCAGCAAAGAAAAGCCTTGATTTGTTCATCACATGAGAACTATGAATTTGCCTCATATGCTTGCTCCAAAAGATAGCCATAATGCACAATATGTATAGAATCTGGACTTTAACCCAAACAAGCAAGATACGTACAGTGGCAAACTCTAAGAACATACTTTTGGACAGATGAGGAGACAACATCCAGGTTTGTACCCATAGCTTAAACAGTAGAACATATCATTAAAAATTACAGTCAAGGATTTGATTCCCAGAAAATGTGTGAACTGATATACCTTGTTATGCAATTCAAGTTGTTTCAAGACAAATTCTGTTAATTGAAATAAACATATTTGGCAAAGCAAAAAATGTAAAGATGCTATTTTATCTATTTCCTCGCCACATTAGAGAGACCCATTTGCTTCATTTCAGTTTCAATTAGGCTTTGGAGTCAATGCTGATGTGTTGCCCAACACGTTGGCTAGTGGTCATCAAAGGCTCCAGCATCCCTCTGCTCTCTCAGCCTCTCTGATGATCAAGGGCAGCCGCTTGCTTTATACACTTCTGACTGCAGTAAACACATTTCTCTGCTAAATTAATGCCTTTGGTTTCCAACAAACACACCAAGGTAAAAGCTCAAAGCATTGTTCATCAGTTCAACAGTGATCAATGGCAGAGCACTCAACCCCAGACACAACTTTAAACAGAGCAGTGTTTTCCTGTGTTTTGATTACTTGTTTAGGTGGGACATCAATCATTCAGATAATTCAGTCTCTGTCTCTTGCTGCACAGGATACATTCAGATCTATACACGCTACTGAATGAAACATTTTATTTGCCGTTACTTAAGTGAAAATATAGGCCTACTAGTCTCAGCATCAGGCCGCACACCAATGCACCACACACAGTCTGTTCACTGACCGGCTGATGGATAATGCATAAGGGAACACTGAAAAATGGTTGTTCATATATAATTGACAGCTTCATGCAACTTCCAGATGATTCTACCTTGAACTTAGTAGTTTTTGAGGAAACCTTGTGCTTCAAGGTATTTATGTATGTGCAGTTTTAGAAAAGCATTAACCCTATAAAGCTTACTGGCATCACATTTGATAGGCAAATTCCTAAGCCTCAAAATTATCAATCTGATCAAAACTTTGCTTCTTCTGTTATCTAATTTTTAGTATAATTCTAAAAACGTCCCCCTTCAGATTGTGGTGTACATGTATTTCTTTACTGAGAAATACTGATTTTTACAATCATAAAAATCTTTACAAATTTTTATGATTGACCTGAAGAATGAAAGCTGTATCATATACTTTGAAATATATGAGCAATATCATGCTCATTGCCATGCAAAATAGTTCTATATCTCAGACTGGCTGCAGCGTTTTCCATGAAAAGATTGTGTTTTAATCGAAAAACTAAACACTAGGGGTGTAACGTTACACAAACATGATGGTTCGGAATGAACCTCGGTATTGAAGTCACGGTTCGGTACAGCAGAGGGGAGTAAACTAAACACAAAATTGCTTTTTATTAAACAGTGGTTTATTGAACTAATTATGTCTCTCTTTTTAAATAAATAAAATTGTAATTTTCTTAAGGATAATGCTAATGCCTAAGCTAATGCCCCTTAATCACCTACATCACTGTGACGTCACCGCTCTAGCTGGAGGCAAAACATAAGGAAGAACTCATAGCAGGCGCGTTTGAGTTTGAGGTTTTGACTTTAAAATGTCGTCTTCTTGTGTTTTTGGCTGCCAGAATAAAAGGAACAGCACTTTTGATTCAAAACTAAAGTTTTACTGGATCCCGGCAGACATTCCTTCACAGAAATCAAGAAGACAATTGTGGTTGAATGCAATACGGCATACAGACTGGACGGAGACGATCATAAATAATGCTTGTGTTTGCAGTGCACACTTCGTATTAGGTAAAATAATCTATGCATATGTATCTATGGTTTTATCTAGTACAAATCAGCAAGTTTCTGTTTTCTAGGTGAAAAAGTCGTCAACCTTCAGCGCACTAACGTTAGCTAGCTTAAATGTTAAACAAACATGCAGCGATGGATGTGTATGCCATCCTTTGAATGGTCTCTTAAAATAATCCACATTGCTAATCATAGTTAGCCCAGCGATAGGTTACATTAGACAATAAGCCTTGATAAAATTCCCCAAACCACCCGAATGTAATTCATATGTTGTCTAGGAAATATCCAAAGCCTGGTTAAATTGTTTCTAATGAGAACAAGATACAAGAACTACACCAGGCTTAACTAAAAAAAAAAAAAAAAAAAAAAAAAAAAAAAAAAAAGTCGGCTACTGTAATGTTATCCACTCGTCATTATATTTCGGTCAGTTAACTAGTTTGGTCAGTGAACTGAGTGATCAACAGAATTAATAGATAAATGTATGCATATGGGTCAGGCAGCCTGCTTCCATCCGCAAGAGTTAATTTACAAAAATAGCTGTCACGGTCCCACAGAGTCGGTGACTGTACATATTCGGACAGTTCCGAACCTTCTTCTGCATCCATGTTTAAAAAATCCCTCCAAAAACGCGCTTGTCAACATTGTGTCCAGCGCCTTTTTTTGCCTCCAGCTAAGCCCCACCCACCATGAAATGTTGCAATGTTTACACATTTTTAAGGGGTCTACAGGGACCCCTTGCACATTACTATAATATTAAAGGTTACAATTAACAACCGAGCCCAAATTATTAAATTCAGTTGTCATAACTTATTGATCATATAATTTTTACAGTGAAGCTGTGGACACTAAATGACTTGCCCGAGGTAAATGTAATGCTACGTGAGATACATTTACATTTAGTCATTTAGCAGACGCTTTTGTCCAAAGCGACTTACAAATTACTTACAATTTTATTGATGTCTTTCCACGTTTGAAACACTGGTTGAGCAATCACAAGTATCTATTGGTGCGTTCAAGTCATGTCGTAAAGATCGTGTTTACGAGTTGAACGCCACCACGAAGTTGTAAATACCAGTGGGAAGTCCGGGATTTTCTTTAAGCCCCGATCTGTACGAGTTGGGGGTGTGTCAGTGAGAAACATGGTGGAATGGATGCAGCGTTGAATATAACGGGTATTTAGCAGTGACATTGTCAGGCTTTGTCATTTACAACAAAGTAAGCTAGCATTGTAATATAACAATTAGCCTAATATATAACGATACAGTTTACAGTGGCTTCATAGATGAATAAAAAAATATGGACGTAGTGTCCATGACGTCACCCATAGGATTCTGAAGAGCAGTTTTGAAGCGTAAAGTAGGGTCAATCTGGCTGTTGCCATCTTAGCAATGCTTCACTCCCGGATAACAGAAAATGGGCAAAGAGGCGGGACGTGGCTGGAGCTGAGGTGATGTGATAATTAACAGACAGCAGACAAACGGCAAGCCACCTGTCACTCAAAGTGGTCACGCCCTTAATTATGCAAAACTTTAAGGCTTAATGTAATTTATATGGATGAGTTCTAAAAAAGATTCACCCCCCTCACAGTTGTCATGAAGGGCAAAATTAGTCTAGCAAAATAGACCAAAACAATTTGTTCCAGGCTGTAAACGTTTTTTTTCTGATGTAAAGTTGGGCATTTTAACATGGAGCTCAATGAGATTCTGCTCCCTTTAGGAGCCTGTCTCTAGCGGCCAGTCGATGAATTGCAGTTTAAGTCACTTCCGTATTGGCTTCAAGAGAAACTGGGGAAGGTTGCTGCTTGTTAAAAACGTAAAAGATTAAAACTCACCCGATGCGCATTCTTTGTTCTTCATTTTCTATAAGCAGAGTTAACAAACCTTGCTGTATTTTCGTGAAACTCATTAAAAGAAAGTACACCGCCATCTTGCTCCAACCAAAGAGACTTGAACGCACATGATCAAGTCAAAATGTTTTGATCGCCCCCAGGTGGCTGGATAAACCCTGCCCTCTCCATAATTTAATAGGGTGTGAGACAAATTAAACAATCAAATGACACTTTTTTACAAAGATAGTTTCTGTCATTTTAGGTAGTTTTTATCATGCTGATGTAAGTTCAAGTGTTTGTTTTTTAAATATGTCTGGTTTTACTTAGTTATTTGATGAGATTGACAGCTTCTCTGAGCGAAGTAGTCACTGAGGTACCAACTGATTTTTTTCAGGATTTTCAGGAGACTGGAGCTTTAACTTTAATTTCTACATTTCCATAACTGTTTATTTCACACCAACATAATGAGATGTTCTGCAGTGAACTGTAGGCTACTCATCAATTCTGCGGGAGTGTGGACGGGGCCTTGATACCGCGGCTCCACTTCACGCTCACTACTGTGCAGACTCGGGTCCCAAGATTTCAGCGCCATATTCGGACATTGGCGGCTTCCGATTTCTACAATTAAAGAGAGTGAAGGTGCGTCATCTTTTTTTAAAGTCTATGTTTGGGACAAATACCGTTACACCCCTACTAAACACTAATTTCATATATATAGTCTTTCATGAATTCAAGCACTGTTCCAGTACCTTTTCAGAAATATGGTTGTTTACAAGGATTTTCCAAGACTTAAATTTCAAAAAGTCAAATTCAAGTACTTTAAGCACCTTGTGCAAGCCCTGTTTATATTTCATATATACACTTTACTGTTTTACATTTCACACCTACCATCACACAAACATAAACTTAACAATATGAACATTATATACTGTACATTATGTAAAAATGATGCAATTTGAGCATAATATCTCACTGATTAAACATGCGCATGCGCACGTACACACACACACACACACACACACACACACACACAACAGCATATTATTATTATTTTCATGAATTATTTAATATATTCATAAAACCTGTATTGAGACAAAGACACTGCTCGGTTGATGAAGCCACTAGCAGAATATCTTTTACTCTGACCAAAGCCTTCCCTGTGGCATAATGACAATCACTTCATAGAGAACCTTCTAAAGGTCTCCACTTTTATTTTCACATATCCATGACAGAGCCGACCATGTCATATCAGACACTAGATGGTGGATTCTCATGAAACCCAAGGCAGGGAGTCGGGACAGGCCGCAGTGTGATCAGACAGGTGGGATGACTGGATGTGACAGTTAGAGAAGTAACCATGTTGGCTGTGTTCTACAGAGGGAATGAGATAAAAGAGCTCAGGTGTGGCAGGCAAAGTGAGAGGTAGACAGAAGTCAATTAGGTTTGCCTCCCACCTGTGATTGAGGCCAGTCTCATTTCTATTTAACAACAGAGGAAATGAAAGTTCATTGGGCAATATTGTGGTGAGCTCGAGCCAGATGAGACTTGTTTTAAAATAGCATCATGGCAGACAGAAAGTGAGAGAAGTGTTAAATTAAAGTATGACACTATGGAAATTTCGCATCAGATGGCAAAAGTGGGAAGCCATTTTGTTATGATGGAACAAGAGACTGTTAAATGCATTTGAGAAAAGTGAACTAAATGCTTCAAATCACACTGCATCTTAAAGAAGGGTAGAGTTGTTGCAGATGGGTGTATATTCCCCTTGACACCATATACCTTACATTGAAAATTTACATTTAAACAAACAGTTTCTTGAGCAGTTGGTTAAATTCGCACACAGACCTGAAATATTTTGAAGACCTAACATAGTTTTTCCTTTCTTGGGAGAAAGAAAAAAAACATAAATGGTTAAATTATGGACATACAATATTGAAATATTGTGTAATATATTGAAGATATAAAATAGTGGATATCTGAGAAATCTTTGAGTTCATAATGAAATGATTTTGATATAATAGCTAATTCTGAGCACATGCAGTTTGAAGACTGATGTCCCCATATACTCTTCATTTAATATCATTGGTGTCTACATTGGTGTCAAAACTGAAAGCAAAATATATTTTGATAGGATATAGGGCTGTGCAATATGGACAAAATAATCATATTGTGTTTTTTTTATTTTATTTTTTATTTTTTTTTATGAATTGCAATTTATTTATTTTTTATTATTATTATTTTTTATATATATTGAATTGAATTGAATTGAATATTTTATTTGTCATTACACATGTACAAGTACAGTGTAACGAAATGAGTTTGGAGCAAGCCTCCGGGCCGCAGCCGACTAGTCAGGCGCCGCCACACGCTCTCCAGAAATACAAGAATGCAGTTTAGCAAGCATTACATAGCAAAACACAACAAAACATCAACAAAACATAAACATAAACATAAACATGACACAGTACACGTGGTCACGTGATGGGATTTTTTGTATGGACTGGGGGAGGAGATAGATAACAGGCAGACGGTAGTAGAGAGGTATTGTGTATGGTGCGAGTGAGTCTGTGAGAATGTTAGCCATAACTTCAGATGTTTTCGAGTTCAGTTCTATGGTTTGTCCTTGAAGGGAGATAAGACAGCTGCCCGGCTGCCCTGCTGGACTCCCAACCGAGAGAAAGGGACCAAGTGGGGATTAGGTCAGGCAAATACAATTTATTATTTTTTAATCCATTTGATGATCTTCGGTAATTTGTCCGGATCATAATCAATCAATCAGTTCTGGTCCTCAGCATTCGCGTCCGGTCTGTGCAGTTTCCCTAGACATTACGTCCAGCCTCATGGCCAGACCGGTTACAGTCCGTAAAAGTTCACCGATCTGACCCCCGATAGAGCCCACTCTTCCCTGCGTATCCGCAGTCCGGACTGCGTTGTTACGGTTCAGTTCCTCAATTCCTATCACTTTCTGATCTAATTCCTTCAAACGGTCACACACAACCCCGAAGCATTCTTTAATTTCCACAGACAGCGGCTGGGTGAATTTGCTTGCAGCTGTCTTACCAATCTTCCGATAGGTCAGGGCAATCCCAAAGCCAAAGAATAGGAACCCCGCCATCAATAATCCAATCATGTATAAATCTTCTGCATCCTCCACGGACAGAGCCTCCAGGCACAGGACTTGCCAGTTGTTCCATGCGTCCCTCACATACCCTGCGGCAAAGGTCCCGTCCGGGCAGGTGGGTTCTCCCGGGGCACCCTTCCTTAGTGAGAAAATCTTGTTGATCGCGCTGATTGACCAGTTAATATATGCTACATTCCAAATGTATTCAGTGCACAAGAAGCGCATAACAAAACATTTCACAATGAAATACAGCCTGATAAACAAAATCTTTAAACTGGCAGCATAAAATAAATGAAGGTTAACTAACCTCAACTCCAATCAAAACAATAAATAAAAACAGAATTCAAAACCAAAAAATAGAATAGATCTCTTAAAGGTTTTTTGCAAGAAAAACCAGCATGTCCACCATTTCTGTTGATATTTGTTAAAGGGGTCATGAACTGGCTTTTTTCATTTTATACTGTTGTCAGAGGTTAACTTATGACATTTGTGTGTTTTTTACATTCAAAAACATCATAATGAATAAGCAATAGGCTATTTTCTACACTGGTTTGGAGGCTATCTCCTGAACGCTCGGTTTCTATGGGCGTGCCGCACTGAAGACTTTGAAGTAAACGCCCACTGCTATGATTGGATAAGATTTGCATATTTAATGAGCTTCAGCTCCCTCGTCAGTACATGTGGGAATTGTTTTGAAAGCGTGTGAGGAAACGCTCACAGGGTTTGCAAAATATCTTTATCAAACAAACACAATGATTCATCTCTCCGCGATTGACTGTGTGGCATCCACACAGAGCAGACAGAGGGAAAGGGGTTCAAAAACCAAAATAAATCATACCCTAAAGGGGCACAAGCATTGCATATGTTGATCTTCGACTACGCCACCCTGGGAATTTCACCCAGAGAATAATACCAGCGCACAGGTTCCCTGCTAAAGACAAGGAGAATGGAGACACAGGTATTCGATACAAAAGTACAAAAGTTTATTATGATAAAATAGAATCTGAGGCACAAGAAAAGGGACATGCCCCAATCATTCAAATATGTTAAAAGAACAGAAGCTGCGGCCTCTACATATTTGTATGATGGATACACGTTCCCCTCACACGCACTGCACACTCACACTCACAGCACACGGGCCCCAGTGAAGAGAAGGGAACAGTCAATTTCCTATGCAAGAAGGCCGCAGCTCCTAGAAACAAACAAACTCTCCACACCATCCACACACACAGAAAAGAAAAATATTGTTTAATTGTATAAACAGACAAGTGGATGTCAATTATTCATCCACAGCCGGCCCTTGGTAAAAAAAAAAAAACCTTACTGGCCAAGTTCAATAAAGAAAACAAGTAACAAAATGTTTGTTATGCACATACAGGAAGTCAAAACAATTGTTTCAATTAAAGAATGCACAAAAGAAATCAGGATTCCAAAAAAAAACAAAAAGCAACAACTAAGCATATGCATTGTTAGACACAGTTCACAAAATCAACAATTCATGACCAAACGGTCCAAAACAAAATTATGCAAAGAAATAATGAAAACAAACCAAAAAAAGAATCTTAATAGAAAACAAAAAAACTCAAACCGTGTAAAGTAGCGAGTATGAGAGTATAATAACTCGAGCAGCAGTATCAAAACAACTTAAGACGAAATGGTGACATCACTGCACTGACTGCGATCCTCCTGAAATTCATACAAATGATTAAAAGACAATTTATGTTTTTCCTTTTAACAGGGGAGATTCAGATGCTGACCTACCGTCACATAGCTGTGGGATCCGGTACACAAAGAGAGAGAGACATCCCTTTAATAGTTCACAGTAGTCATTCATACATCACAAACTACAAAAACAATACAAAAGTGTTACTACCTGACCAGTTGCTATATTTTAAATGTCGACCACAATCCGTTAAAACCTGTCATACCCGCACCTGAAGGGCACAAACGCCCGCACAGCAGCCAGCTGATGACAAACGGGAAGATCCCAAAACCACGGCTGTGATGGAAACTAGGTTACAGCATCAAACCGTTGCTCACTAAATAAGAGCAACAAGCCATTTAGTTACTACCTACACGCTGGAGATCGCACTCAGTCTACCACAGTCTACTTACCTATCTGTAGAATAATAAATAATCAAGTCAAGTAGAAAAAAAAAAAAAAAAAAGAAGTGGAATAAAATAATTGAAGTAGACTGTGCAGTGAGTAAACTGTAGACTTATAAATATGTGGTTAACAAATGTATAAAGAGTATAATGTGCAAACAGGTTTATAACAGGTTGTTACACAGTAACAACGAGAACAGAAAGTGCAGTGCAATGTCAGTGTATCGATGCTTATCCTGAAGTGAAGTCACGTGACGTTAAGTTCAGGAGTCTGATGGCCTGGGGGAAGAAGCTCCTCCTGAGTCTCTCAGTTTTGGCCATCAGGCTACGGAAGCGCTTACCAGATGGCAGCAGCGTGAAATGAGGGTTTGCAGGGTGATTCGAGTCCTTGATGATCTTAGTAGCTCTACCTTTGCAGCGTTTGGTGTAGACGTCCTGCAGAGACGGGAGAGCTGACCCTAAGATACACTCGGATAAGCGCACGACTCTATGCAGGGCTTTGCGGTCATGACTGGTGCTGTTCCCATACCATGCTGTGATGCACTGAGTTAATACACTTTCTATCGCCCCTAAATAGAAAGTTTTCAGGATAGCTGGTGAAACCCTGAATTTCCTCAGCTGGCGCAGGTGGTACAGTCTTTGCCTGGCTTTTTTCACCTGTGTCTGAATGTGAGCAGTCCAGGTCAGGTCCTCGGAGATGTTTACACCCAGGTACTTGAAGCTGCTCACTCTCTCTACTGGTGACCCGCTGAGCATAACAGGATGATTTGTATTCAGTCATATTCCCTGAAAGGAGACCGGCGTTGTAAGCGGCAGTACGTGTGTTCACTGCAGCGCGGATTGAATTGTCCACCCACGGTTTCTGATTTGAGAAGGACGTTATTGTTATTGTTTGCGTGGCTTGCTCTGTAAGCGTGTTGATGAAACAAAGCGTCACATCTGTGAACTCGCTTACGTCAGCTGAACTCGCTCGGAACATGTCCCAATCCACATCATCCAGAGCTGCCTGTAGCGCAGTCTCTGAGTGGGGCGACCAGCGCTTAACTTCCCGCCTCACCGGGGGTTCCTGAACGAGCCTTTGTTTGTATTCGGGTGTGAGGAAAATGGCGGCATGATCCGATTTGCCAAACGCTGGAAGGGACCGCGCTTTATAGGCGTTCTTAAACGGAGAGTAGCAATGATCCAGCGTGTTTGCTCCTCGTGTAGGACAGGAGACGTGCTGGTGAAAGTTTGGCAGGACTTTCTTTAGGTTTGCTTTGTTGAAATCGCCCGCGACAATGAACGCCGCGTGAATGAATGGCAACATCATGAAGGCCAGATAAAGCCAGCCCTGTGTCTGCCTGTGGTGGAATGTAAACAGCGGTCGCGACGAAACTCCCTCGGCAGATAGAATGGGCGGCAAATGATTGTTAGATGTTCCAGATGAGGCGAGCAGGACCGCGAGAGAATGGTGATGTTCCTGGGATCGCACCATTTCTTGTTGATCATGAAGCATACTCCACCGCCTTTGGATTTACCGGCCTCGGCCGTTCTGTCCATCCGAAAAACAGAGAAGTTCTCAGACGGTGTCACAGCTGTGTCCGGGACCGCGGGCGTGAGCCATTTTTCGGACAAACAAAAGATGTTACAGTCTCTCATGTCCCGTAGAAAACTGATCCTGGCTCTAAGATCGTCCATCTTATTCTCCAAGGATTGAACATTTGCTAGAAGAATGCTCGGGAGAGGTGGGCTGAATGCCATTTTCGAATTCCAGCGCGTTTCCCGCGGTGTTTCTTGATTCTTCGCCTTCGACTCGTCTGTCCATTGTTCAACTCGGCGTTGCGAAGAATCTCAGATGGCCACAGAGGATCGGCGAAAGTGTCCTGAAACAGTCCAGTGTAGAGGTAACCAATGTCCAAAAGAGTTTTGCTGTCATAGCAGATCAATGCAGATGATAAGTTTGTAAAAATTGAGAGTAAAAGAAAGTAAAATTGTAAATAAAAGCACTGAACGGTGACCGAACACGGCGGCGCCATTTTGTTTATGTAACAAAATTTATATAAATCTATATAAAAACTTATATAGAAGGCACAGCATTGTGTTTTAATCTCAATATGTCTGCAAATCCAGTCTCGACCTGTGTCTTGTTTACAAACGAGTCTTACACACGTGAGCTGGAACCGGCATGTTTGCTGCTCTGTAGCGAGATCCGTTTAGCTCCACGAGTCGGTGGGCGGGCTTGAGGCAGTGTTTCACCACACTCTGATTCTGAGATCAAGCGTTTGCTGGGCCTGGTGTCAATAAAAGCTTTTCTGTGACTAACAAGGAAGTTTTCAGCTCCAAAACTTACAGTATATTCTTGTATCACAATAAACTTTTATATATCAAAGGCTCAAGGGAAAGTTGATTTCACAATTCATCACCCCTTGTTAATGCATTAGCTAAAATGAGCTAAAAAAATTAACAATACTAATACAGCATTTATTAATGTTAGTTCATGCTAATTTTAGCATTTAGTAATACATCATTAAAGTCAAATGTTGTCACTGTTTTAAGTGTTGGACCAGGTTTGTTGTATTGCCCCGTTTCGTTGCAATAATCATTTCACAGGTCTTGCAAATTACCTTGCTCTGTGACACATCCTCTCTCCTGAACTGATGTTGAATTTCTCTTTGGCACCGGATCATTTTTATTCTGACCGGCATCCATATTTTATGTTTTTTCCTCCCATTCACGTATTCTGTTCTCCCGCTCAGCTTCATCTTAGTGAGCTCTGATTGGTTAACATCTTAAACATGTGCACAAGAACATTGCAGTATTCTGAATTAAAATATAAATAAATTAAATTAGAAATCGCATATCCTCAAATCGCAATTGTTTTGCAATTGTGATTAATTGCACAGCCCTAATAGGATATTTTCAGCAAAATATGAACCCATTGACCAATAAGATATTATAAGCTATGTTATTGTAATATTGTTATTGTTGTTATTATTATTATATTAATTTTAAATAATTGTATTTCCGATACTGATACAAATTCCAGGACAATATCAGTTACATTCAAGCAATGGATTGCTTTATAGCATGTGAATTTTCAGAATGAATTTAGCTTTCATTCAGGTACATCCATCTATCGATTTTTCCAAACCGCTTGTCCGCTTGGTCTCAGGATTTAGATACACATTCTGTGATTTATTATCATTTTCTCCTCAGTTCTAGATCCATTATGGAACATGAACCTTTCATGATAGATGAATTCACCTTCTAGTGCCTCCATCTCAGATATGAGTTATTTAATTTCTAGAATATGGCATAAAATCACTGCTTCTTCTTCACCTTAATGAGAATGAGAGCTGATCTTTGAGAGGAACCAACCAAAATGATGGATGGATGGATGGATGGATGGATGGATGGATGGATGGATGGATGGATGGATGGATGGATGGATGGATGGATGGATGGATGGATGGATGGATGGATGGATGGATGGATGGATGGATGGATGGATGGATGGATGGATGGATGGATGGATGGATGGATGGATGGATGGATGGATGGGATAACATTTTAGGTTGTCATATGGTCATGTCACGACGTGCCACTCACATATTAAAATGTGCTCCACCTATGGGGCACTTTGTCACATTTAATTTCCATTCTTTTGGGGTAAATAAAGAAAGAACATATACACTATATTAATAAAACAAGAGCACATAATTGTACTAGACATGTGTGGAATTACTTTAGGGGGGAAACACAAATACTCTGAACCCCAAATGGATTTACACAAACTAAAAGTGTTGGGTTGTGCCCCACTCTCCCCTAGTAGAACTAAGAGTATTAGTATAGTGTAAAGGTTTAAACCCTTACTGCACACACCCCATTTTGGCAAGTGAGGAATAAATGCCCCCAAAAAAATACATAACCAACACATATTTAGAAAGCCGACACTTTACAGTTTACAGTTCAAGACTCAGAATTAATCAGACTGTTATTAATATGGAGACATATAAGCTAACATAAAAACAAAAAAGAAAATATTAAGAATGTATATTTTTTAAATGTATAAAAATGTGTCTGTATTGTAGAAACTTAGAAATACAATGAAGCGGAAGCCACAAGTCTGCTTCATTTAAAATCTGATGATGTTATCTCTAAAATTATATGAATTTTATGAAACATTTTAAGACCATGTCATGTGAGTTTTTAGAGAAGGCTGATAAGATGCTAATAAAATATTGTATTGCCCTGTAAACACCCATTCTCGCTCAACGAGACCTAATTTTCATTATTCTTTTATCATAATTCTTTTGTTTCTTTTCAGCCATTACTAGCCTTTATTCTGGCATTGCATGGTTTGCCCATCTACACCACCTTGACCCCACTATACATTAATCCACCTATCATCTAAAGTCATTCTAGAAAACAAAAAAGCATATTCTTGGAACAAATATTGTGAGAATAAATAAATATATGTCTCCAAATATGCACACTTTTGGACTAAGAGTCCATCGGACTCTGTCTACTACATTAATGTGAACACAAATAAACCGGAGCAGACATGAATGAATATATGTAGGTGGTGTTATTCTATTAAAAAAATAAATAAATTTAAATTATAGATTGATTATTTCCTGACATATATTAAGAAATTAATGTCACTGCAACCTAGTTTCATCATAAACAATGGTCAAATATCTTTCTAATAGATAAGTATATATAAGAATATGACTGGGGGCAGTTATGACCTAATGGTTGAGTAAGACTGGTAACCTGAAGGTTGCGGGTTCGATTCTCAATGGCAGAAAAATGACTGAGGTCACCCTGGGTGCCACAGCCAAAATGGCTGCCCACTGCTCCGGTGTGTGTCCAAGGTTTGCTGTGTGTGCGTGTTCACTACTCTCTGCTTCTAATGTGTGTGTACTAAGACAAATTCCAAGTATGGGTGTAATAAAGTTCTTAGTTCAGGGAAGAAGGAGGTGGGAACTGGCGAACGTTTAAAGACTTAAATAAACAAACAAAACGAAAGTAACGTGGGCAGCCCCTAACGGACAACTGCCACACACACACATAATAAAACATAAACAAAACATCTCCAGGCCTGGTCCTCGCTTGTCCTTTACTGGTGTCGCTCGTCCTTATATGCCTCCGAGCTCCCTCATGAGTGGTCTTGTTCGCTCCTTCCACGTCTCTCGCTCGTCCACCTCGCCACAATGGATTATCATACCTGGCCTTCACGTCATGTCACTGTATATGCATTTTATATATAATTATATACTTCAAATAAAGTGTTTCCAATATCCTATGGTTTCTGCAATACATTTATCTTTCAAGTAGAGTAACTACAATGAAAAGCAACAAGGATTTTTAAGAGTCAGCATTTTCATGTGAAATGTGCTCATTAAAGCGAGCCCATCTAATGTGTTTACAGTGCAAGCAAACAATACAGTAGCTGCTTTTCATCTCAATTTGGAAACATTTTGTGATGTATGAACGCCTTCATCTTTTTGGTTGCTTGTGAAAAAGCTGAGCCAATTTGCTGAGCAGATTCTGTGAGCATTGATTCAAGTGTGATATCAATATGCCTTCTGTTTATGCAGATGCTGATCTTAAATCAGAGTGCTAAGCAAAGCTTTTGACAGTTCATAGAGAGCAGCCTAAAGAGAGAAGGCTTTCTAAGAAAAAGCGTTGAGTCCCAGCACAGCTCTCGCTGTCTTGTTCTTTGCACCTGATTCACTCTTTAACCCAGATTTATGAAGGTAATTGCTGTATTATAAATGAGTGATGCAGGTGGTTCAGTGAACTAGTCATAAACAAGAAAAATGGATGTGGGCAAGTATCTCCACATCAGTGTACAAGTTATCAATCTTAAAACCTAATGGTACTGCAACAAGGTTAAAGACTTTTACATCCATTTGTTTTCATTATGCATGTGTGAATCAAAGGCTAATAGACAATTTTTACTCTCTTAACATCATAATTATTTACAACAACAAAAAAATGATGTCAGCCACAGTTGAGTGTTTGTAGAGAGTATACTGTTATGCATGTGTATAAAAGTATTAAAAACATTTAAAAATCTATATAATTATGTTCTGTGTGATTTCAAGAGAGCAGCAGCAGTATGTGTTCATGCACTCCCACAGATAAAACTCTCATTTATCAGTGAAGGGTAGAAAAAAGCTACCAGTTGGAGAGAAGCTGAATAAATTAACAGTAAATGTTTAATTCTTTGTGAAAGGAGGTTTTTGTATAGGAAGAAATGGCTGTGGGTAGGTTGTACCATTTACTACACCAGAAGTAATTAAAAGGAAATACATTTAAGAGACCTTATATGAAAAAAAATTAAAATAAAAATAATAATAATTCAGAGACAGAGAGAGAGAGACTAGACAAGAAACAATCCGCCTGAGCTGTAATCATAATTAATACAGTTATTATTTAATATATAATATTATTATATTTAATGTTAATATAGGTTTTATTGTCATTTAAATGCAATAAATATTGAAATCATTGGATCATTGGTTCTTGCATATCACGCAAGCAAGCTTTAGTTTACCATATTCGAAGTGCATTGATCAATGTTTATATACAATATGGTTACCACACAATACAAATATTAAAGGCAAATGTGTCATTTATTTTTTAACACAATATATGATATTTCCTCACACATAAAAACAAAACAAAAAAACATTAGTTTTCAGCATTTTAGTTGAAACCAGACCTGTTCAGGTCATGGCCCAAGTTTGCTGGAGAAGTGTCATTACATGGTATAACTCGTAAAAACATGGCTAATGACCAATCAGAACCAAGGAGCAGAACTATATGGATTAAACCACTCAATTCATAAGGATTCATTTTACAATGGTTTTGATTTTGGTTTCACTGACTATCAAATGGAGAGACATAAACCTCTCAGGTTTCAGTAAAAAATAAAAATACAAATCTTAATTTTTTTTTTTTTTTTTGAAGATGACCAAAAGTCTTAAGTTTTAGTACTTGATGACAAAATGTGGGTGAACTGTGTCTTTAATGTGATTCCCTTTGCGCTGTTGCACCATGGGTAATTATAGGTGTATATTTTTTATAGGTAACACTTTATTTTAAGGTGATGTAGTTACACACTACTACATGTACTTACTATATTGTAACAGTAAATTACAATAACTAACCCTAAACCATAACTCTATAGTAGCAGCTTTGTTCCCAGTCTACAGTGGTCAGGATCTATCAAAAGTGCTCCAAGGAAGGAACAGTGGTGAACTGGCGACAGGGTCATGGGCGGCCAAGGCTCATTGATGCACGTGGGGAGCGAAGACTGGCCTGTGTGTCCGATCAAACAGACGAGCTACTGTAGATCAAATTGCTCAAGAAATTAATGCTGGTTCTGATGGAAATGTGTCAGAATACTGTTAGGGGATAACAGTTTAGGACCCAAGACCAGTTGTAAAGAATGAAGACCAAGAGTCAGGAGCGTAATTCAAAAATCAAAACATTTCCTGAAGAATAGTTTACAGTTTCATCAGCAGAAGCCAGCTTCAAGTCTCACAAGGAGTTTGTAGGCCGCACTCCCTCTCTACCAGACTTTTAGAGTTTCGTACATACAATTTCTCAACAGTTATACTCTTTTCAAGGTCTAGCTAGGTCATTACTTCAGGTGGAAGGATTCTGATTGATTAAGAGAAAATAGATAGTCATAGTAAATTTCCACACATTGTCAGTTAATCAGATGCACGTCTTCATAAATCACTTGTTGACGTTTTCACCCCGGAATTAGACACGTAGTGACCAGAACAACATACTGTCACTCTCCCTAGGATGCCCTGTTGTACACCTGCAATACTGATCTGTAACACACAATACTACACACATACACAGTTTCTCCAAAGTTGGAGTTGGTTGCACTCCAGCTCTGACCAGAAAGTTTCCCAAAACATACTGATAACATGTGCTTTCTCTCAATAAGAGGTACAGACAATATTCACCATAATTAATGTGCCCTGCCACAAAGCAAAAATGGTTTAAGGAGCACAACGATGAGTTTGAGGTGTTGACTTGGCCTTCCCAGATCTCAATCCAATCGAGCATCTGTGGGATGTGCTGAACAAACAAGTCCGATCCATGGAGGCCCCACCTCACAACTTGCAGGACTTAAAGGATCTGCTGCTAACATCTTGGTTCCAGATACCACAGCACACCTTCAGGGGTCTAGTGGAGTCCAGCCTCGATGGGTCAGGGCTGTTCTGGCAGCAAAGGGGGGACTAACCCAAAATTAGGAAGGTGGTCATAATGTAATGCCTGATCAGTGTATATGTTCTGTGAGGCTTTCTTTGCATGTTCACACACACATATATAGTGGAATGACAATAAACAACTCAACGCAGCATATTCATTATTGTTATGTTGGCTTCCAAACTTGTCTATAGTCAATAATATTGTCTGCCTCTGAATCATCATTTTCTCAGCAAATACCAATATGTGATTAATTAAATAATCATTTATTTACAAATCAGCATCCCTATTTGTATACACTACTACTTATATTTGAGCTTTCGCTGAAATTCTTCAGAAATTTCCCTGTACAGCTTTGTACATTTTAAACATCAATCTCAAATCACTGTCTGGTACGCACAATCAAACACGCACAATGAAGAAAAATGAACCCAGGCCTGTTCAGTTTACCCTCAAAGCTATCATTGTGGAGTCAGGCCTGCTCTGAAAATCTGTCATGCCACATTACGGGAGGATAGCTGCCTCTGCTCTGTCTGCTTTTCATTGGCAGCGGAGAATTCAATGAATATTTTATGGCTATGGATATTTTGTAACATGGTTCTAGTGAGCCAGCTATATCTGCGTTTAAAACGCCTGAGAACTGAGCAGAGTTCGCAGCGGGAGAGCTTGCTGCTGTAGTTAATCTGTGGCCTGAGCACACTGGCCAACCTGTTATGCAATGTGCACTTTAAAAAATGAAATTTGTGTATTTCATATGGAGCCTCTGGGGGAGTTTTGTAACATTATATGAAGAACATGGTTCTACAAAGGACAAGGAAGGGCACATAGGTTGGTAAGACTTTTGCTAATATTAATGATTTTGCATGAAAAGTCAAAAAACATTTCCAAGATTCACACACATCATCTTCACTTCCCAATTATCACACCTCCAAAAGAGACAGATGGGTGCTATTGACGGTATTGAAATATGGCATTGTCCTTGTGAAAAGGACCATTAAAAGCTTCAAAGAACAGAGATGCCAAAAACCTCTTTGAGATACCAAAAATGATTCTGGCTTGCAGAGGATCTCATTCAAAAAACAAGCAGAACTAATTTTGGTTTAAATTGTTTGTAAAAATCACTCTTACATGAATTGTCGCATTCAATTCAGTTCAGCAATTCACGCAAGAAAAGATTTAGGAATGATTTGTTCTGCTTGTGTTGCGAGAATGAGGCATTTTGTGTAGCTATGGTTCTGCTTAAAAGCATTTGTCATCCAGAATGTCTTTGTTTTGATCGTGCAAAGCCATTAGTCGAAAAATCTGTTTGCTGTCTATTCCTATGCCTTGATGAAGAACCTCACTAGTTTTGATGATGATGCCATTTCTTTGTTCATAACAATTTGAGACTTATTAATAAATGTGAATTACTGTTATTTAATTTGAGCGTGAGAAGATAGGGTTTCAGAGGGGTGTATTGTTTATGATATACTATAGACATAATGATTCTGTGAGTGAAAATTATGTGGTATAAATTCCAGAAAGGATCTATGGGGAGCTTAAGTAGTAATACAAGTAATTAAGCTTAGAAATGCAATCTGTTCAGACCTTCATATGGAAAATAATTACTGCACAAACGTGGCATTGCTCACTTCTTCACTTCATCACATCGATCAGAGTTACATCAAAGAAGCTGCTGACTTTGAACGTATGCCCTAGTTCAAAACCATCCATCAATGTCTTTCCACTGGAATGCTGAGAGCAGTCAACATCCAAAGAGTGGAAACACTGTAGCTTACGGTGACCAGATTTCTGAAATGGAAACAGGGCACATTTCCTTGCTCAGTGGGCAAAATATAATTGAAATAGTGTTGAGCGTTCATTCTTGACACGTCCAGTTAAAACAGCTCGTTTGCGTCTCTGCACAGATTTCAGAAGGATCCCAGCATCAGCATCAGTGGATGGTTTATTTTAATGCTGTCCCGGATCACTTCAGAAGATTATATGCTTGTTTTGAGCATTTTGTTTTGTAAACGACGCACAATGTAATGGAGCAGAGCCTGCCCAAGGCACAAGCCGGCCACCAGGGGGCCCCCAAGAGCACATGAAATGACCTCTTGCTTTATGATGGCTGATTTAAGCAATTACTAAAAAAACTGCAAAATGTTGTTTTCTAATATATGCACAGATTGATTCTGACAGTGCTGCACAAGCTTGCGGTGCCATCCGCTGGACACTATTAGCTTGTTAGCCAGGGTTTAAAATGCAAAGTGCGAGAAAAATCGGCGCTGACGGTGCTACTCGTCAGTTGTCTGGTAACCTTTTTATGAATGGATAGATTTGAGAATGTGATATGGTTTAGTGTGAATATCTTATCTGATGTGCTGCATGTTTTGGACGGAGTATAGCATAGCTGTTAGCTGTTGGATTAGAATTATTTTTTTCTTCTTTTTTTTTAATCTTGTTTTCTCGTGATCACGACTTATTTTCTCATGATTGTTTCATTCTGAAACTGCACTGCACCCGGAGTCTCCTGTTGCTCTAGCAACGAACACAACTTTCACGTGCATCTGATCAACAGATAAACCGTGCCCTTTGCTTTGCTTAATAAACATTTTGTGTAATTAACATATTTAAATGATTAACAGAGTATTCAACAGCTCAAATGCAAGTGGAGTGCCTTCAGAAGGATGGCAGATTATTCTGTAACTATTCTAGAAATCGTTTAGAGCTGCTTGGATTCAACCCATTTTATTTTCCTCATTCAGTTGAAAGAAAATGACATTACATAATTTGTTTGTTATTATAGTATCCTACTATCATGTAGGATAGGCTGTGACTGGTATCGTGTGTTCCTTCTAGCCATGCTGTTCCATTAAACAGAGGTGCAATACTCCAGATTTAAAAAAAAAAAACTGATATAATACAATCTTGGGATGCTGTTTGAGAAGAGTGTTTATATATGTGTGTGGTTTGCTACAAAGAAATGTACAAAATACAATAGTTTTAGTTACACAGTATCACTGAATTCAATTATAGGCTGCTACACCTTTACATAGGCTATAAATCATATTTCTTATCAATAGGCTACACTGAGTGACACAATGTGGTAAACTAACAGTTACTTAGCCTGATGATTAAAATGGCTTTGATTAAAGATGCACAATAAGGTGCAAACAGAATACAGACATCAAAATGAGTTAAACAGTAAGTTTAGTATCACACTGAACGCTAACATTAGTTAAATTAATGCACACAATACTGCACAAATTATAGCGATCATGAAAGGTCATCATTGCGTTCAATCTGGGTCAATATGAACGGTCTAACACAGTAAGGTGGATAGGCCTTACTGTGTTAGTAAGTTTTGTTCTTTCTTACAAAATGGCGCTGCTGTGTTTGGTCGCCGTTCAGGTCGCTCCGCGAAGACTGTGCTTTTATTTACTATTTTACTTTCTTTTACTCTCAGTTTTTACAAACTTATCATCTGCATTGATCTGCTATGACAGCAAAACTCTTTTGGACATTGGTTACCTCTACACTGGACTGCTTCAGGACACTTTCACCGATCCTCTGTGGCCATCTGAGATTCTTCGCAACGCCGAGTTGAACAATGGACAGACGAGTCAACGGCGAAGAATCAAGAAACACCGTGGGAAACGCGCTGGTATCCGTAACAGACTGAGGAAAAGGGCATTCAGACCTCCTCTCCCGAGCATTCTTCTAGCAAATGTTCAATCCTTGGATGATAAGATGGACGATCTTAGAGCCAGGATAAGTTTTCAACGGGACATGAGAGACTGTAATATCTATTGTTTGTCCGAAACATGGCTAAAAAAAAAAGCCAGGCAAAGACTGTACCACCTGTGCCAGCTGAGGAAATTCAGGGTTTCACCAGCTATCCTGAAAACTTTCTATTTAGGGGCAATAGAAAGTGTATTAACTCAGTGCATCACAGCGTGGTATGGGAACAGCACCAGTCATGACTGCAAAGCCCTGCAAAGAGTCGTGCGCTTATCCGAGCGTATCTCAGGGTCAGCTCTCCGTCTCTGCAGGACGTCTACACCAAACGCTGCAAAGGTAGAGCTACTAAGATCATCAAGGACTCGAATCACCCTGCAAACCCTCATTTCACACTGCTGCCATCTGGTAAGCGCGTCCGAAGCCTGATGGCCAAAACTGAGAGACTCAGGAGGAGCTTCTTCCCCCAGGCCATCAGACTCCTGAACTTAACGTCACGTGACTTCACTTCAGGATAAACATCGATACACTGTCATTGCACTGCACTTTCTGTTCTCGTTGTTACTGTGTAACAACCTGTCATAAACCTGTTTGCACATTATATTCTTTATACATTTGTTAACCACATATTTATAAGTCTACAGTTTACTCACTGCACAGTCTACTTCAATTATTTTATTCCACTTTATCCTTATTTTTACTTTTTTTTTCTCTTGACTTGATTATTTATAATTCTACAGATATATATATATATATATATATATAGTACTATATTTTTTAATCCTATTTCTATCATAATTTCCTCCTTGTGTTTTTAACTGTGAATTTGCACTGTCCATGGAGCGGACCTGTTTACATTTCACTGCCGGTTGTATATTCTGTATATAACTGTGTATGTGACAAATAAAACTCTTGAATCTTGGCTATACCGCACCCCATCAGTTATTTGGTTCTATACTGCCACCTGTTGGTGCAGTTGTGTAACTTAGAGAAGATTAAGTCGTGATCACGAGAAAATAACTTCTGTTATCGAGATCACAAGAAAATCAAGATATGATCACGAAATAACAGGAAACATTATGCATGGCCGTTTAGGGCTTCTGTAAGTTTCTGTTCATGGTAAATTCTTCTCTGCATGTGCTATATGTTTGAGTCGCTCAAAATTATCATGCAGCAAACATCTTCCCAGATTCGTAATGAGAATCATTTATAAATCTGTTGTCAACAACAACAAAAAAAGCACTAAGGTCCTCCTGCATGTTTCCACCAAAATAAAAGCTGTTTAACGCTTGAAAGAAATCCATCAACATTACTTGTTTTTAAAAGAAGTCTCTTCTGCTCACCAAGGCTGCATTTATTTGATCAAAATTACAGTAAAAACAGCCATCTCAGTCTGTCTTCTAAAAAGCAGCATCCTTAGAAATGCTTTGAACATCATAGAACGTCAGTGGAGAAAGGCATATAGTTCATCCTAACATTGTAATATACATCCAACCCGTTCTCACTCCCAGTGCGTCAAAATCTGAAGCATGGTCAAGTGCCTTCCACGTCACAAAATGATGCCTAGCATCTTCATTGACGCACAGGGTGCTCACTTACATAAAGGCACTTTAAAAAAAAGCACAATTCGTAATAAAATAGGTAAAAATAAAAATGATTGTGTTTTAATAATCTTTTGTCATGCTTAAATATTTTATCATTCTTTTGTCGTGCTTGCAGTTTAAAGCACAATGTTATCTTTGCAAATGTGTAATTACAACTATATTTAAATACATGACATATGATGCTTAACAGAAATTATATTAAAGTAAATTTTAGTTTGCTGTAAATGCTTGTCAGTACAGTCGACAGTACACGTTAAGCATATTTCCAAGGCAAAGTAATTGTAATGAAAGTACATAAGTCCTGCTAGGACAACAAAATAAATCAGTTCACTCTTTTACTCTTTATAAAAGTACACTTTAGTGTGTATTCTTTTTCACAAGGGTAAAAACACCTTCCAAAAGCATACCTTTAAATGTAGGCAAGATGTCCATTCCTCACTTCCCCATAAAGAGAAGCAGGCGTATGTCTGAGACGCGGTTGGTAAGCAGGCATGAGAGTTGAGATTGATGGTGCTTTGGATAATGGCAGGCTATCTCCGTACCTGTCTGCTTGCTGTACGGAAAGATTCTTCCTCAGGTCTACTGATAAAAAAACCCATCATTGTGAGACGTGATTGAAACAAAGTACTTTTGGTGTTTCGTTGTGTGTGTGTTTGTGTCTGGAAACCTCCCCCTCAATCTTTAGAAAGGAGATCATTGTCATGGAAATGCATTGAGCCAATGCAGGGAAATCCAGTTGGGTCACAAGTCCAACAGAAAAGGAAACATGGTTCAAGTGATAATAATGATGATGATGATGATGCCTATATCATTTCATTTGTATTCTCTTTGGCATAATTAATGTGTATAATTAAGGTTTCCATTACAAGAGAACAGATGTTGTTAGCCTCTTGCTGATAATGGACTTCAGGCTAAGATACATTTTCAGAAATGATTAAACTTAAGAAGATGAACATGATGCATAGACTACTTACTTCCAGTGACAAATAATTTATTAACTAATTTAAAAACATCTTAAGTATAACACTATAATATGACCCTATAAATCGTTATGCTTCATGTGAAGGTAAAACACAATCAAATCAATTTGAATCCAGCTACAACACAATTCTAATGATTCAGAATCAATCTTTTGAGTCGGTTCTTTTCAATCAACTGGTTCACATCAATTGGAGTGTTTCTGAAAACATTGCCACAAAGTAAAGGACGTTTATCTGTGGCTTGTTACGATATTAGAAAAGTTACTAATATAAAAAAATTAATTAAATAAATTCTGCTCCTTCAGAGAGGGATATTTTGAGTTCATGTGAATTGAAGTGAGGTGTGACAGTGACCTTTACTAATTAGGTGCTGAGAAACTTGAATGGGTTTATACGGCTGAACGGTCTGAAGCATCATGTCTAAATGACATTTTCCTCTTACAGATCTGGCATTGAAAAATATATTCAGTTAGAATTCAGTGCAGTTATTAAAAACTTTTCCTCTTTTATGTGTATGTAGGGGTCATGAGATTTAAGTCAGCCTATTTACTAACTTCTTGTTCTTAAAGAAGTACACTTCGCCATACTTTCATAAAGAGTACTTATGGAAAAATATACTTTACAAGAAGTGCTAACTAAATGTAATGTACATTTTGTACACTTAAATACACATTATTTACAACTAAATAAAAAAAACTGTTGTTTAAATCTATATTAAATGCAATTATTTGAACTTAACTTGGTAGCAGGGGAGAGCGAGGCACAACCAAACGCTTTTGGACTTTCTCAGTTTGTATAAATCCTCTTGGGGTTCAGAGTATTTATTTTTCCCCACATTAATTTCACACGTCTAGTACAATTATGTGGTTTTGTTTCATTAATACAGTGTATACCTTTTTCTTGATTTACCCCGAAAGAATGGAAGTGACATGTGACAACATGCCCCATAGGTGGGGTACACTGTAACATGACCAAATGACAGCTTAAAATGATATCTGATAAAAGACAAACTAAAATATTTTGTCAGTAAAATACAATTAACTTTTTAAAATAAAATAATGGCATTTTTAAATTGAGTTTGACAACAAACTTCGCTAAACACAGCTATAGAGCATAGTTCAAAACATAATAATAATGAATAATTTCAGAACATTGACTCTCAGTCATTATTCACCTTTTTCTCATGGTTTCTCAATAGAATTCATAAAAGTATAGAATATAATAGCATAGTTCTAATAGGGGCTCATTGTAATGCAGTGTGACAACATGCCCCGCCTGTGGAACTGGGATTTAACCCCGGCTCGTGTCTTCTGCTGTTAGATCAGCATTAAAGAACATCTTATTTTTTGCTCCAGTGCCACTGTAACAATTGTCCACTGAAGCCAGATGTGCAGAACCCAAGTGCAGTTTATTCAAAAAGGATCCAAAACATAAAACAAAAGACTTGGCTTAACACATGAACAGACTTGGCTAGGAACACTAACCACCAGCAAGTTACAACATCAATACTACTCCAGGACACACGCCAAACATGAGGGCTTAAATACACAAGCACTAATGGCTAGACAAGGGACACCTGTGAACAATTATTAAACAATGAGCCAATGAGAACATGACAACAGAACACATGGCAGGATCACATGACAAGCCAGGAAAACATGACATAGAACATGACCGTGAACATGATAAACTTAAAAACATGAAACACCAAAACACACTGTGACAGCCACATTGTTTAAAGGTGCCCTGCCACACGTATTTCATTACTTTTGTGGTAATGTCTGAAGTTCTACCATGGACTCTGTAACATTTTTTGTGGAATAAAATACTTTGATTACCTTGTTTCAAGCCATTTTAGCGTTGTATAGAAAGCCTGCAGGAAGACTTGTTTTGCACCAGTTTTCATTCATATTCAACGAGCTAAGCTGCTTGATTGGCTACCAGCATCCTTGCTGTATACGAAAACTATCACTGAGCTAGACAAATTCTGTGGACGCGGTCTCAATTAGGCAAGCTCATGAATAGTAATGAGCTCAGATAACATCACGTCAGACTGACCAGCTTTTGTAAATGGCCTGATTTTTCCTCTCATTTCTTTTCAGTGGCTAGAGCTGACAGAGGTAGCAGTTCATTTTCACATTCACAACATAACACAAACACATATGGACCTGACATATAAAAAAATATATATTTTATGTATATAAATTATACACATTATATATATAAAAATGGTTTTGTGTGGCTGGGCACCTTTAAATAGCAAATGCACTCACGGCCATCTGTTCACCCATGGGCATGCTGGTCTGAAAACGAGGTGTGTTCAGGCGCATTGCTATTTTGAGGCAACGAAAAAGACCAACAAAAACCTGGTCTAAAGTCAATAGCGCAGTATTTTTTGTGTTATTTAAAGGGCGCATTAGTAATATGTGCCTATAGGCGGCTGCACAACGCACATACACTCTGCTTATTACACACACAGGGATGTGCAGCAGCACACAAACATGCCAAATATTAAAAATGAAAGGATTACAATGTAAAAGATTATTATTGTGTACATAAAGATAAAAATGCCTACATGTCATAATGGATAATCATTGCATGTATTAGCAGTAATGCCAAATGAAATTGGCCAACTATTTCACCAATCATGGTAATATACGCATGTATTTAAACTGATTCGTCAGGTTGAGGGTGTCTATACTCCACCATGTATAGCAATCTGCCATGGTGCAAGCGCAACTGGCTTTTAAAGGGAATGGGAGATTAGACTCTAATTGGTTTATTGCACACTATGCCCAAAACACACCCATGACTCATTAAGAGACTAGGTGCTATAATTGCTATAATGCTGTAACACCTATCCCTTTAACTTTAGTTTTCACACAGATCACTTTTGCTCAT
The DNA here is from genome assembly GCA_018749465.1 of Paracanthobrama guichenoti. NCBI lineage: Eukaryota > Metazoa > Chordata > Actinopteri > Cypriniformes > Gobionidae > Paracanthobrama > Paracanthobrama guichenoti. The sequence goes on from CM031960.1 coordinate 32,812,085, forward strand.
GAGTCAGATGTATTAAGTATAATTACATAGAACACACAGATAATAAAGAATAATAAACAGTCCAGCACCCCAAATCACAGTCTTTCACTTTGTTCAATTGAAGTATAAATTTGAGAAAACAGTACTTAAAGGTCAGGATGGTTCCATCACCAAATTCATCTGGAAGAGAGGGCCTCAATGTTTGAAATGTAGCTTTGGTTTAAGTAAGGGATAAATGTACACCCAGTCGGTTGTTATCGCAGAATAAACCCCGACAGAGTAATCAGGACCCCGACGCAAAGCATCACTCTGAAGGGGTTTATTCTGCGATAACAACCGGCTGGGTGTACATTATCCCGCTTATTACACGGCTACTTGTCTCAAGTAAATTAGACAAATTATTGTCTTGAGTTTAAATATTTTAAGCCCATGATTTACTCACCCTCAGACGAATAAAATCGGAGTTATATTTATAAAGTCCTGGATAATCCAAGCATTATAATGGCAGTAGTTGTAGCTCTGTTTTTTAAGTCCATAAAAACTGCATCTGTCCGTCAAATAACGTGCTCCATGCGGCTCTGGGAGGTTAATAAAGGCCTTCTGAAGCTAAGTAGTACCGGTCAAGATAATTCGTAGTACCCGGATGAGTGGTGTGTTATTCACTTTGGAGTTTGTTATCAGGGAATAACATACCGCTGGAATGCGCGATTGACCAATCAGAATCAAGTATTCCACAGATCCGTGTAATAATGCCAGTTAACAGTCAAATAGTAGATGGAAATCAATTATCTTAGTTCCATCTTCTCAGTTGTATAACTCCATATATGCCCAGAACACAAACCCTCTGTAGAAACATTCAAACAAACAAACCATAACCATATACTACAAACAATGATGGAAAAGAAAGAAGAACAATTACTTACAGATGAGCTTAGAACTATAAAGTTCCTCAACCAGGGTAAAGACCATGAGGTAAGCATCTCCATGAAGGTAGAGAATGAACTTCCTATTGTTTCTTCTTCTCTGTTCAGATAAATAGGTAAGCCCTAGCAGTTTTTAACCAGAGTGCCCTCTAATGCTCAGGTGAACAATAGCACTGCTGCACTGAGAAGCTATCAGTAACAGGAAAATAATTCATTCATTGAAATAAATTTGATCTTACGCAGTACTTTATCTCTGTGTCTGAAACGGGCAGAATACTAGATCTAACAAGCCATAACTGACAAAAATAACCACCATTTTTACCCTTCCGGTCAAATATTGCGCTGCAAACTTCAATAACAGCCTTAAGTTGTCTGGAAAATGAAGTTTAATGCTGGTAAATTATCATGGTATAAGCGGGATAATCCAAGGCTAGCTGTGCATTAAACAATTTGTGTCGGGTGGTTCTTTGCCTCCATGTCATACATTAAAAACGTTTAATGCACAGCTAGCCGTGGAATATCTCTTATTCAAAAACTAATCAGAAAGTAATGCAGATAAGATGTTCTTGGACTAGGGGTGCAACTGTACAATAATTTGCATGACAGGTAATTGTTCTAGGCATCACTTTCAAATTAGTTTTAGCAGAGCATGTAAGCCCAATATGACCCGAAGAAAAAGCTTCACTCTGCTTCTACAAGACATGAACACTACAAATGTCCTTTCCTTCCCGATGTTAATGAACCATAGAGTAGAAATCTATAATAGGGTTTTGTTGTTCAATTTATCCATTGAACTCATTAAGTGCTTGAGTCGCATCCGGTGTTGTCTGAACATGCTGCCGTGTGTGGCGACATGTATCACTCACCGAGAAAAAGAGCCTGTATAAAGAAACATTCTGCCTCAACCCTCCTCTTCCCTTCATTTTTCCACAATGGCTTTCTATCTATGCACACGCTGACATTTCAGGGACAGAATTACACAGCTTGAGAGACGCCTTCAGTGATAGTCTTGACTAACGTGCTGTCATTGCTCAGGATAAGTGTCAAGCCTGCATAAAGTCTTCACAAAATTAATAGAATGCTCTAAATCCCCTCCTCCATCTTATGGTGGATCACGGTTATATTTCATTTACCATCTAATAGGGATAAATGAGATGCATATCTCACATTGACTTCTAATTGTGTCAGAACTCAGTGTTAGGCAGCACACATGCTGGCAGACTGATATGTTGAAGTGAATGGATAGAGGAATGTAGGGGATTTGTCATGGTGTCTTTTTCAGGCGTATAAAAAGACAGTCATCTACTTGCTTTGTTCATCACAATGGGTTCTTTAAGACAGCACACCAGAGGGAAAAAAAGTGATCCATCAAGCTGCAGAGACATTTTAAGCCATGCTTTACATCAATAAGAAACTCAGTTTGAGATGAAATCTTGTGTGGGAGAATATAAAGGAATAGATTTTTAGGTTTTTGTAATAATTTACTCATCCTCATGTCGTTCTGACCCTGAAATAATTTACATCTTCCATTAAACACTAAAGGACAATGTCTGCGCTTTTGCTTTCCATATAATGTAAGTGAATGGTGAGGATTCATAAAAGTAACGGTCATAAAAGTAATTCATATGACTATAAACCTAGTCAGGGTAGACACAATATTGAATTACATTTTTGTGCACCAGTTTGATCAGTCTAGGCTGGTCCTTGGAGCAAGCGATCACACCGGTGTGATTAGAATGTTCAGTACATCACGTGATCATCTGCTGAATTCAAATGTGCTTTCACGCTTTGGCTGAGAAATGAGACAGATGCGCTCAGCGCTTGTCATATATCACAACTATTCAGTGTTTTCAACCACATGTTTATTTTAAGTTTCAAATATTCAAACACATACTGTATGTACTAGCAAAACAATACATTTAGAGTTACATATATAGATTTACATCTCTAATTTTTTTCCATTCTCCCTCAAAAGTTTATATCTCACAAGTCAGAATTGCGAGTTACAAAGTCAGAATTGCGTGATATAAAGTCAGAATTGCAAGATATAAACTCGCAATTCTGACTTTATATCACATAATTATGTTTTATATCTTGCAATATAACTTACAATTGTTATAGATAAAAAGTCACAATTATCTTTTAAAATGTTTTATTTTGTGGCGGAAACAAGCTCAGATATACATTGTGTAAGCAACTGTATAGTTTACTCTATTCTTCTCCCACTTCACCGGCCACTTACTTTCATGTTTTTCAGGAGAAGTGGATGAATTTACGTGTTCCGACAGAATTGAAGCACAAACTAACATGGCGGCGCCCATCACACTTTTTATATATATATATATATATATATATATATCATTTAACATGATCATTATAAAGGTTTTTAAATGATAAAACACATTTACTTACAGGTATTTGAGAATCTGAATATCAGGTAGTTGATGACATAGCTAACAAGTTTGTGATTATTTTGAATAAAAAAGGAAAAACTAAATAAAAGCATAGGCTACATCTGTCATACAGTGCTAATGTGGCTGCGGTGTGTCACTTGACAAGCATGACGCGTCAACATGGAAATAATAAGGTGATATGTTCTAAAATAACGGTCGCCTTAAAAACGGTTGCCTTAAACTCATGTTGGAGGCTCAGCTAGAATATTTTAAACTTGCGTGTGAAAGGGTTAATGATCTTTACAGCCGAAATGCAACATTTTCCTGTTATCACTGTAAAGCTGCTTTGAAACGATCTGTATTGTATAAAGCGCTATATAAATAAAGATGACTTGATTTGACTTGACTTGACAATATGGAAAGAAAAAGACTATTGCAACTTCCATTTCATGCTGACTTTAACTGAACTCAAGTAAATTAAGCTTGTGCTAAGCAAATTTAAATTTTTGGTTCCATTTTACTTTACAGTGTTCTTGTCACACATGTATTATTTAGAGCAGCGGTTCCCAGCGGTTTCCTGCGCACCCCCTTCTATGTCCCAACCGGGTTGGCGCACCCCACTTCAAAAAAAAAAAAAAAAATGCAACAAAGCTTTGTTTTATCGCCATATAAAGACTCATGTTTAATCATGCGCAAATAACCAGAACAGGCATGACAATAACAACATCAACAAAGTTTCAATATAATGCAACAGAATATCTAATATCTAATATGGTTATTTTCAGCCGCGTAAAAGAAACATGCATGCAGCAATAGGCTGCTAGGCCTATTAAATGACCGTGGAGCTAGCTTCATCATCATCATCATAACACAATGGTTATGGAAATTAGATATATATATGGAATGAATGAAACGAGTTGGCACGCATATAGCCTAGCCTGCAGTGCATAAAAGAAGAGCAGTGCATAGAAGAAGACAGCAGCTGTCTTCTACGTTTCTATCAAAAACTAATAAATTATAGTTTTTTTATTTAAAATAAAAGTGATTACAAAGGAAATGTTTACTGTTCATGTTTTTTTATTGTATGGAAAATCCCACCATACAATACACCATACAAAAAAAACAGACCACCATTACATTTTTCCCCTGGGGGTGTGCGTACCACACTTTGGGAATCCCTGATCTAGAGTAATAACAGTAAATTATGCAAAATTACATGGATGTAACCCTAAACCAAACCCTAATCCTAACACTAATGTTGTTAATTAATATTACTCAGTAATTAAAGGTATACACTATAACAAGGACACCTTAAAATAAAGTGTAACCAAACTTTTAATTTAAGAAAAAAGTAGTCAACACTGAAATATGACCACTGGATTCTTGATTTTCATGCCTATATACCCTTGTGGTTTTCCTTTTTCCTAAACATCCGAGACCTCCGGAACTATATGAAGCATTGTCAAAGTACATTACTCTTAAAACAAGTCCAGCACCCTGCCATGAGGTGCTTGTTGGTGGCAGAAGTTTCCGGGTACCTGGGGTGGTCATGTCTCTGAGACAGTGACACTGGAAGAGATATTATTAGCCTCCCACTGGTCTCATTTACGGAGTGACTGGTTTTCCTAATGCCTTCTTCCGGGAGAGGAAACTCATGCTGTTTCTTGAAGAAATTCAAATCCTTTTTTTTTTTAAGTCTGCTCTCGGCATAGGTCAAAGGTCAACAGCACATATGTGGCCATAGGGGTGTGCAGCTGGTAAGAAAAAGCGATAGCATTAACATTTGCTCTGCACCTAAACTTGTGCAATGCATAGGCAGTTGCATAATGCAACACAGCTTGAATCTTTTTCTTTTTAGAATGATTTTATTGACGCTGAATCATAATGGAACACAAACAGAAGCAAACATCATAATTCAAGCAAATAGAAACAATAATGCAAATGGCTGGCAAGCCAACACTACACTGTTTGGACTATGAATCTCAACAATGGTAACATGCAATATTACAGTGAAATATGCAACACCCTTAAGCAACCACTCTTAGCAATGTAAACATATGCTCAAGTGATATTGTTGTACCCCAGGGCCAAATTAGGGCAAAATGAACAACTACAGATCCAAGGAAATAACAAATAAAAATGTGTTAATTGATCAAATCAATTGTTTAATTTCTATAAATTACAATAATATTAAAATTATATTAATTTAAATATAATTAAGACATACTGCGGAAAAACGTACCCAATGAAATCATGGAATTTCACTGCAGATGTAGATCAACCAATTAGTTTGATTCAGTGGTGGTAACTCCGCCCACAAGTTAGACAGAGACGGAGGCGATTTGGTTGAACTTGAGAGAGAAGATGAGTTTCTGCAGAGAATGTCAGAGAAAATATAAGTTAAAACAAGACCTTGTTAGAAAAACATGATGAATGAGATTTACTGTTTGGAGTGAGAGTTACACTCTTAACTTTTTCCCCACCAGCGTTTAAAAAAAAAGTTGCCAGCCACCGCCCGGGTTTTTGACCATTTTCACAAAAATGTAATAGCCCATAGAATATTTAGTCGTATGAATATCTGAGCATGCAATATATCAAAAGAAAGAGCAGACCCTCTGCTTTTAAACAAGAACAACAAAAAAAGTTTTGTTCTAGCTTCATGCATTCCTTTTTTATCAACACTTGAATATGGGTAAGTTTCATTAAAAAAGCAACATTTTGAACAAAAAGCTGAGAAAAACACGTTTTTGTGAAAGACTACATCCAGATCAGATTCAGAACGATTATCAAACACAGATGGGGTAGACTGAGTCCATCAACAGCTCGTCCTGGGTCGACATTTCATTCAGTAACATTAGGCAGTTTTGATGTAGCCTATATGCTGTTTAATGATCACGTTATTTTACATATGCATCTGCTTACATACGATCGCTTGTTTTACTACGTCTTCCTCACGTGTGTTTTGATCAGGAGATTCTGTAATCATTCAGAAGATGCGTAATAGTGCCCCCTAGCATCTAACAGTGAAAACACAGAAACCTGGAAAATTCTGTGTTTGGCAGGGAAGCGTTTTTTTCACAAATAATGGAAAATTTAAAATTTGGTGGGGAAAGAGTTAAGGCCAAGTCAAGAAACATAAGCTGCGGCGTCTGAAATCGAATACTTCTCTACTATATAGTATGTGAAAAACAGTATGCCAACAGAGTAGTATGTCCGAATTCATAGTATTCGAAAAACAGTAGACGAAAAGTACCTGGATGACCTACTACTTCCGAGATTCTGAAGTGTTCATACGGTGGACACTTTACTATCCCATGAGGCCACGGGAGAGGATTTATGAATGGAGGTGAAGGGACGTAACTGACTGGTAGGTCACATGATAATGACAACATGGTGGATGTAGTATGTCCGGATTACATTCATACTACACTCATTCATACTATATAGAACTTACTTTTTTAACCGTCGTGAAGTTCATTAAAATTCAAATGTAGTGCCTACTCACATAGTACGCGATTTCGGACGCAGCCTTAGAGATTGGATCAATCAACTTAATAACAGCTGCGTCACATGGAGGAAACAACATAATAACTTTAGTGTTCACCAGGGAATTGGTGAGTTTAGTATTCAAACTGAATACAGTTTAGTGTTATTTGAACTAATGTCCTGTATAATATGTAATTTGTTCTGTAAAGTTTCATGATTTATGTTCGTGATGATGTTTGTTATGATGTTATCAGCTGATTGTATGCTCTGATAAGTTGTTAAGTGAAAATATTGACTCAAAATTCATTTTGAGCATGTTATGACTTAATGTGAGTGAATTAAGTCTGCTGTCTGGTCATGTGCAGGCCGGGTTTTTTGGACTATTTAGGACTGTTTGAGTTATCGAATCGCTGATGCAGGACTTCTTATCCGCGGAGAGGAAAAACAGATGGCCGGCCACCCAAAGAGTGGAACGGACTAAAAATCCTTGCATTGGAAAACTGGTTGGATATATTTTTGAGTTTTCTGCACGCACTGCACTTCAAACTGAGCAGACCGAACATTTAACAGGTTGTTTACTGATCGAACTGAGCAAAACAAAACGGTTCAAAAGAGAACTTAAAGACTTGAGTTCATTGGACATTTATAATTGCATTTACAGTTCATAACGATGTGTTTTTACAATGTTTGAGATTTTTTCTTTTTAATTTTGTTTGTGGTATATACCAGATATTTTTAGTGCCGCAGTAAAAGGTTGAGCTGTCCAAAAAAGACTTTGATGTGACCTGCAAGGAAAAAAGGCTAATTATTACATAATTAGAGGGAAAAAAAACTTACAAGTTAAGGATATCCAAATAACGATTAAGAGTATGGGCGGCACAAATATAATTGTGGTGAAATAGGTGTTCAAGAGGGGAATTTCTAAACATTGATTTCAATATGTTTTATATTATCTAAGATCTATTAACTTTTCTTGTTTTTAATTTTCTGCTTTTGAAGGATTGATTTATTCAAGATTTTGATATCGTTATTCAAGTTTGTTTAGTTGTATTTTGGTACAGTTTATTTTTAGTTTCATCTATAAATTCATTCTTTTCCTAAGTCCAGTGTGCATATTTTCTGCCTCCTTCGAAACCTAAATCTTCTGAGGGCCCTGTGAGGTAAACTTATTACTGTATCACACAAGTGTTACATTGTTCATTGAAGCTTACTGTATTATGTAGAAGAGTATTGTGAGAGAGAGATCGAGTGACCGAGTGTATTACCTGTATTCAGCATTTTCCTATGTTCATAATAAAAAATCTGTTTGAATATCCATTGTGATATCTTGCCCTTAACAGTTAAGGGGTTTTACCGGGCCCTGACACTGACAGCGCTAGTCAAAGCATTTGTGAGTTGTGTCTTGTTCCAGGGCCGTAACCACCATAGACACTGAGGGGTACAAGTCCCCCTGAATAATCAGAAATGGCCAAATTGTCCCCCATAATATTTTATATTCTTCTTGAGGCTGCTCTGATGTACTCCATTACACACCGTTCTGTTTGTTGCTAGGATGCCAAAAGTAAAATGTAGAATTTTTAGGTTGGTCTGCCTTAGTAGTCTAACAGCGCTCGTCACTATCAGAATGAGTGAGATGGCCAATCAAATCAAAGAAGGTGGGGCTTACTGTTTGTGCCAATTCGAAAGAGTGTGTTGTAAGATGTAAGTAGCTAAACATTTAATATCTGACAACTGTTTTATGATAAAAATGTTCAGTGTCCAACAGTAATATTGAGTGATGCAAACTACTTGACATTTTTTATGAAATTTCACCGTTTTAGAAAATATAACATTATTTATGTAAATCATAACAATGAATTTGACGTGACAAAAAGTGTAGCATTTTTACATATTAGGCAGGCAAAAATAAGAATGAATGTGTGCATATTTTATATATATATATATATATATATATATATATATATATATATATATATATATATATATATATATATATATATATATATTAATTTGCAAATAGTTTAACTTTTACTGTTATTATTTATTTTTCTTTATTTCCTTAAATCCCTTTTAATCATTTAATAATGTAATTTAATTAAATAAACCAATAAGACCAAGATCTACTTAAAGGGTTAGTTCACCCCAGTTGCTCACCCTCAACTTGTTTCAAACCTGTATGAGTTTCTTTCTTCTGCTGAACACAAAGGAAGATACTTTGTAGTATGTTTGTAACCAACAGTAGTGGGGCATCATTGACTTCAGTGCCATTTTTATACGGAGATCAATGGTGCACCACAGCGGTTTGTTGAACAACTGTCAGCAGAAGAAAGATTCAAGATTCAAGATTCAAGAGTTTTATTTGTCACATACACAGTTATATACAGAATATACAACCGGCAGTGAAATGTAAACAGGTCCGCTCCATGGACAGTGCAAATTCACAGTTAAAAACACAAGGAAGAAATTATAATAGAAATAGGATTAAAAAAAAGTACTATATATATATATATATATATATATATATATATATATATATATATATATATATATATATATATCTATATCTGTAGAATTATAAATAATCAAGTCAAGAAAAAAAAAAAGGTAACAAATAAGGATAAAGTGGAATAAAATAATTGAAGTAGACTTTGCAGTGAGTAAACTGTAGACTTATAAATATGTGGTTAACAAATGTATAAGAGTATAATGTGCAAACAGGTTTATAACAGGTTGTTACACAGTAACAACGAGAACAGAAAGTGCAGTGCAATGACAGTGTATCGATGTTTATCCTGAAGTGAAGTCACGTGACGTTAAGTTCAGGAGTCTGATGGCCTGGGGAAGAAGCTTCTCCTGAGTCTCTCAGTTTTGGCCATCAGGCTTGGAAGCGCTTACCAGATGGCAGCAGCGTGAAATGAGGGTTTGCAGGGTGATTAGAGTCCTTGATGATCTTAGTAGCTCTACCTTTGCAGCGTTTGGTGTAGACGTCCTGCAGAGACGGAGAGCTGACCCTGAGAGATACGCTCGGATAAGCGCACGACTCTTTGCAGGGCTTTGCAGTCATGACTGGTGCTGTTCCCATACCACGCTGTGATGCACTGAGTTAAAACGCTTTCTATCGCCCCTAAATAGAAAGTTTTCAGGATAGCTGGTGAAACCCTGAATTTCCTCAGCTGGCGCAGGTGGTACAGTCTTTGCCTGGCTTTTTTCACCTGTGTCTGAATGTGAGCAGTCCAGGTCAGGTCCTCGGAGATGTTTACTCCCAGGTACTTGAAGCTGCTCACTCTCTCTACTGGTGACCCGCTGATCATGAGGGGGGAGTATGTCCGTTGCTGTCTCTTCCTGAAGTCCACAATCATTTCTTTGGTCTTGCCAACATTCAGAGAGAGACAGTTGTCCTGGCACCATGATGTTAGATGCTCCACCTCGTCCAAGTAGAGCATCTCATACAGAAACTCATACAGGTTTGGAACAACTTGAGACTGCACTAATGATGACAGAATTTTCATTTTTGGATGAACTATCCTTTTAAGTCCTACTTAAGTGGGTCAAAGAAAGCTTAAGTTTAACTTAAGCTTGCATTTAATACTTAAACTATAAGCAACATATATATATAACTAATATGCAATTAAGTGTCTGGAAACATCGCATCCAGTTTGCACTTAAGTATATTCTTTTTTTAAATGTGCTAGTGTATTTTATTTTTTTTAATTTTTTTCACAAGGATATGCTTTGTAAAGGATCATGATGCCAGCTTAGCAGCTTGCTAACTCCAAACTAACTGTGAGACCATTCTCTTTTGCGTTTCATGTTAAATAGGTTTGCTAAGTAGGTAAAATTTCCAGAATGTGCCAGAATGTTCAAAGTGTTCTTTTACAAAAACACTCCTGTAGCAATTAGACAACATAACGTTAATGAGGCAGAAGGATGTGTAAAAGGCTAGGCCGAGAAGACGGTGACTCCTTGATCTTTAATACAAGTTCACAGCTCAGCACGATTAGAACAAAGGCTTGCTTTTGGTTGTGTGATTAATTAATGCTGTACTTGTGTGAAGAAAGTCATGAGGTCACATTGCCTCACTTCACTGTATATAAAAATGAAAGTTGTGATGTAGGTCAGGCTCATTGTCTTCTGAGTTTAAACCCCAGATGAATACCTCAGCACGGATTTAGCAACCTGTACGGGACGCTGCACCCATGGAGAGGGGCGGGGCCAAACTGAAAGATTTCACACTGAAACAAAAGATAATATCTTTCACAAAACATTTTATTTTTATAGAGGGATGAATGGAGTTTGAGTGCCAAGTCTTATCATTGACCTTTTCTCAGGGCGCATGCTCTCGAGATTGTATCTTTCTCATGAAAATGGTTCAGGCAGGCAGTTTAATTTCAGAAATGGAATTGCTTTGATATTGTTTTACTCTTCAGAAGGGCTGTGTTGTCTTGAAGGGTTGTTTTTTCCTCAGTCAGCCATTTTTCATGGATACTATTTTTTGCCTGTCATATTCCATTTAGCTATCTCTACGGTGCCAGCTTGACTGTTTCTGACCTGCTTCCATTGAGGTCAAGTGTCTGACCTTTGCGTAGACTATTTTTTTCTCTCTCTCTCAACTGGCGACTTTGAGGAAAATAGGAAAAAGTTTCACACCACACAGATTATTATTTGCTCTCTCTCGAGGGTTGATGCTGTGCCCGTATGTAATTCAGTAATGTCTGTTAGTGAGATAAAGGTGAAAGCAAGCTTTTAGTAGCCCAGATGTACACTCACAGTTCAGCCAGCAATGTTCAAGGGCATCCACCATGGTACTGTACCTAAAATGATTCTACAAAGCTTGAAGATGAAGACAAAAACAGGCTTTATCTAAAAAGAAAAATGGTTTAATGTTCTCTTTAATCTCATGCTGGATGCTTCTCATCCTATTTTTAGAGTAAAGGAGATGTACTGTAAAGACTGCAGCTGGTTATTTCTGTTGAGAGAATCCTAATCCAACCAAAAATAATACATTGCGCCTTTGATATAGCAATATGCATGGATGTGCACACATCAGTTATTTTACTAGAACACCAATCACCAAGTGTAAACAAAAAAAAAGAGTTACTCGGATGCATCGGGTGTTAATCGAGTGTATAAATTAAATTATATTTTACGTTTATTGAAGGAGGACAAGATCATCCGCTTAAATCCAGTTTATTTGATTGTCAATAAGGGTGTCACATGAATATATAATGGCAAAATCTCCAAAGATTATATGAGATTTATAAATTAATTTCTTCATAATTTGCCTAAAATGAATCACTATTCTTTATCAATTAGCCTTATCTGGATGTTTGCAGTTTGAAATCCCCATCTGCTCAGAGTACATAATCTGAGCTCTTCTCTGTGTAAATTGTCATAAGTGATTAAGTTTACTACAACAAGAACTTAAAAGGAATATAAAAGCTCAGAGTAATCATTAAGTCTGACAATTTGAGGCTTCACATTGTTTCCATGAAAGATCAATTATCAGCTCATTTAGCAAAGCATTTATGGCAGTAATAGTCCACCATTTTAATGATCTTGACAGTACAATATAAAATAAAGTGTTTATAATCATTGGTTATATGTATTTATACAACAGTTCTTTCTGATTCTCAAATCTGATTGGCTGAGAGCCTTTTCCAGCTGTGCAATGTTCCCCCAGTATCAGCACTGGGACCATTTCACCATTTGCATTTCACCAATGCATTTGTATCACTGTCATGGTGGTCGACCAAATCTTTTTTTTTTTTTTTAGGTGAGAATGTAGTTATTTAGACCTCAAATATGGGACTCATATATAAACATAGCACCTATTTTACAATGTGTTTAGACGTTTTCTGAGATGTGAGCTCCAGGCCGTCAGCGGACGATCAGTGCTTGTGTACCCACAGAGAACAGATTCATCTCAGCCAGTCATATTAACATAATTCATTAAGCTTCAATGAAGCGACTCAATGTTCCTTCGTTACTAGGTCTAAAGCGACATTTTAGAATAAGTAATGGAGGCTTGGGCTCAACTGTCAAACTGTCAACTTTGAATCCGTGGCGGAAGGAAGTAGTTCCGCATAAAAGAGGGTTTTTAAAGACACCCTGTTGTTGTTAATTATTTATTTACACACTTGTGCTGTCGAAACCACAGACTGTAAAAAAAGATGGATGACGCATCTCCACTCTTCCATTGTAGAAAAGTGAAGCCACCAATGTCCGAATATGGCACTAACATCTTGCTCTGATTCAGGACCTGTGTCTGCGCAGTAGTGAGTGTGATGTAGAGCCGTGGTATCAAGGCCACACACCCACCCACAGAATCAGTTAGTACAGTTTACTGCAGAACAACTCATTATGTTGGTGTGAAATAAACAGTTGTGGAAATACAAAATTAAAGTTAAAACTCCAATCTCCTCCCGAAAGTCCCGAAAAAAGTCTGTTGGTGCCTCAGTGACAATTTAACTCAGAGAAGCTGTCAATCTCATTATGATGTCACATCCCCGTTTTTATAGCATCAAATAACTAACTAAAACCAGACTTATTTAAAAACAAACTTGAACTTACATCAGCGTGATAAAACCACTTAAAATGACAGAAATGATCTTTGGAAAAAAAACATTTTAATGGAATTTGATTGTTTAGTTTGTCTCACGTCCCATTACATTACATGAAGAGGGAGGGGTTTATGACCTATACAGGGACCAACCACCTGGGGGCGATTGAAACATTTTGGCTTCACTTTTCAGGACTTGTGTGGCACACTTGTTACTACCCATGATTAACTGGTGAATGTTTATATGGTTGTCAATAAATGGGATACTTTGTATTCAAAATCTGTTGGACATTAACCAAATATCTTTAATACATTTTGGCTTAATAAGAGTCTTTTGAAAAGAATTCCTATTCTTTCTTGACAACAAAACATGAGAAACTAGACTTCAGAAGTGGGAAGTAGGAATGTTCTGATGGCATCTAATGACTTGATCAGACAGAACACGTGAGAGGCACCTTTTTTAAATAGTTTCTATTGGCAGGGAGCATTATGCGCACTGTTTATTCACCGCCTCGTGTTTTCGTAGCAGCGCACTGAGCACCTGAAGTTGAAAAAAGAAGTGTTTTTCCATTGTCCAATCGAATGAATGGAGAGGCGGGCCTTCCATTGTGGTGCCACTTACCTTGATTAGACTGACAGGAAAGCCGATTCGAGGGTTGCCTAGCAACATTTTAAAAAACGCAGCAAACTTCTCTTTTCTAAATTAAAAAACATCAACCACAAAAAGGCAGTGCGGTGCGCCTCGCGTTTTCAAACCTGAGAAACACGTTCTGTCTGATCGGGGCCTAAGGCAGCATAAGTACAGAGCTTCGTTTGCAGTGATTCTGGTGAATTGATTAGGATTTATGTGTAGTGTCCACCTTAATTTTTTTATTCATATACAAAGTTTATATATATTAAATTAATTTGAAATTACGTTGAATAATGCTCTTTAAAAAAAAATCACATTTTGTGCTCTACAAAAGAAAACAAAGTCATTGTTTGGTCGAGGGTGAGTAAATGATCACAGAATTGTCTTCTCTCTCTTTATACAGAATTTAACAAATACTCTTTTCAGATTTGACTCCCATAATGTCTTTATTTTCTGTTAACCAACGGATAAAAATGAATTGGCAAAATGGCAGTCCACAGTGAACCAGATTGAATGCAGACCTTAGCCTTCTGTCTGTTTATCTCTTTTAACCCTTTTTCTAGCGAAGTGCTACAACACCGTTTTCATTTCCCCTGTGCATTCTAATAAAAAGCAGACTCATTTTAGAAAATGGTAGCAGGGAATGTAAAGAAGTAATAGATTATTCTGCTTTTGACAGAACGGAGAGGAAATATTTGAAAACCACAATAGTATTATCAGCACAGTGTATTAAATCTGAATAATCTTTAGAGAACGACATGTCCCGTGGCCTATTTTTAGACATATGTCATGATTCAAAATCCTGCTGTAGAGAAAACAGGCGAGAGAGAGAGAGCGAGAGAGAGAGAGAGAGAGAGAGGGGGGGAAGAAATAGAGAGAGATATAAAAGAGGAGCTGTAAAACTGTAGTGTAAACAGACAGCGCTCAGATGAAAGTCTTCGGGTGAGAGCAGATTTGTGAGGAGTGATTGAATGTCTTTGTGAACTCAGGTTTATGTGGCCGTCCTGTGATGCTTTAATCTGGCTCTTATTTTGTGTAAAGCAAAACCCTCATTATGTGAGGCAAAGCTGGCAACTTGTTATAAAAATGGAAATGAAGACAAGCCTTTTATTAAATTCCTCCCCTCACCACAGAAAGCTGTCAGACCACCGATTCCACTAGATTACAACAGCAGATAATCTTGCTGTCTGGATTTCAAAATAGAGCCACACTGAGAAATTTTAAGGCACTGTGATAGAATGACACAGCAGTGAAAACAATGCATATCTGGTCCTCTAGAGCGCTCTGCAGCCAGTGTTTTGTGTGCTGTAATTAAACTGGGGAATTAAACGCTGATTGGTCCTTTCATCTCTCACACACATTAAAGAAAAGCAGGTCGGAGCAGTTATCCTTCCACTGAGTGCTACTCTTTCATTCCTTTCTCATTTATTTGTTTGTGCCCAATACCGTGGCTTCTTTTGTTTAGGTTTTTTTCACCAAGAAGTTTCCCTTTGGAGATACAAGCATTTGGTTTTATGGTCAAGGGATCCATGAAAAGAGAACATTTTGTACTTGTGTGAAACACACCTCAAGGGTTGCTTTGACAATATGCTGATTAACATTAGCACCGCTATAACACCAACATTATGTGGGGTTTGAAGAGATGGGACGATCATTTTATAGTATTTTAAAGTATACAGACAAAATATTACAGTAATAATTAGCATCGAACAATTGAAATTGGTGTGATGTGAGGCAGACACATTTAACATATGTGTTATCTTAGAATAATCTTTTGACTTGGCGAAAAGTGAAGCTAAAACTAGCAAATCGATTAGATTATTTCACAGTTTCTTACTGATTTATTTATTTATCGCCAATCCCTTGTGAAAAAGAAATACATGGTTACACTTTATTTGAAGGTGTCCTTGTTACAGGAATTATACATTTACTACTGAGTAATATTAATTACTATAGGGTTAAGGTTAGGGTTAGGGTTTGGTAGTGATGGACGATTTCAAATCACTGCTTCAGGAAGGTTCGAAGTTTTACAAATCTTGTTTTGAATCAGTGGTTCGGAGCGCGTGTCAAACTGTCACGTGATTTCAGTAAACAAGGCTTCGTTCTGTTTCGAAACGTTTCAGAAGTTTCAATTTTTTTTTGGGGGGGGTGATGATCTCTGTGGACCCATGAATCAAGTGTCTATAGGTTTTATCTCTGATCAGTTTGTTTTACATTTGTAGATGTTTTAATGAGACATTAGTATAATTAAAAGGAATAATAGTTTAGCTGAGCCATCCATGGAACAAACAAAACAAGCCCTGACAATTGATAAAAGAACACATATTATACAGACACTTGATATTTAATCTTATTAGATAATTAGTTAATTGCATTTGATAGATTTTACTTTCAATAAAACATTAAATGGGTTTGTAAAAGGTGATTTTATGCGTGAGTTTTTAATGCATTTACACTATTCTGACCGGGATTCGAACCCAGGGTGGTAGCGTGCCTGTCGAGAACACTATCCGCTCCCCCGCACACTTCCTTGTCTGACACATGTAGGTTATAATTTGTCAATGCATGTCTGAAACTTTTTCAAGGTTGTTTCAGAACAACACTACTAGGTCGGATTGTTTCGACGCTTTGGCACAATGCGGCACATTTGCTTCAAATGTTTCAGTGTTTCACGAAGCCTCACGCTGCCCACCACTATGGTTTGGTTTTGTCAGTCTCAGAGGATAAAGTCCACAGAAAACAATCAGACGATAATGTATTAAAAAAATAAAGGTATTTATTCAAACAAACTCAGAGAATCCACAGGTAACATAACAGCGTGTGATGCACAAACAATAACTGACAATCACGGCAGAGAAATGAGAAACTTAAATACACACTGATAACGAACTAAAAGATTAACAGTTGTGATGATCAGATGAACTGCCATATTAACTAAAGATGGCGGGAAACATGAACAAAGATAACAGGAAATGAGAAGCAAACTAAAAGTCCACGATAATGAAACTAAACTAGCAAATGACTGAATATCCCTGACAGGTTTAGGGTTAGTTGCAAGTAATTATGCATAATTTACTGTTATTACTACAGCGGGTAAAAAATAAAGCATTACCAAACACATTTTAGCATACTTTTAAAAAGTGTACCTGAAAATAGTATGATTTAAAAGAATTTAATAGAACAATTTAATCTCCTTAAGGAATCTCTGTGATGTCTAGTTTCCCCACTGGGAATTAGCACCCAGGTGCTAATCCATAGTCTTTAAAGACACTTGGGCTGACTGTCCTCAAATGGGAGAACAGCACAGGCAACCCCCCATAGAAATGGAATTCTATCCACTAATTCATTGACAATCTGTTTTAATGAATGAACATGCATTTTCCCAGTACATTTTGTGTATCATTACTGTTTATATATTGTCTTTTATATTGTATAGTGTTTTGCATTGATAGAATTACTAGTTAATGTTAGCCCATCTAGCTGGTGTCTCCTTTCAAAATATTCCTCATTTAATGACAAAGACTAATGACTTTGGTGGACATCACTTTCTCATAGAATGCAGTGTGTGTTTATTATATTAGAATACAAATGATCACACACTTTTCAGCTTAGTCCGAGAATTGCACGTTTCCCATCGGTCAAGCCAAAACTAAATGGTGTGACTTCTATGGAACTTAAAAAGCCAACACAAAGTTCCCTCCGTTGGTAGACGTAGTACTCGCTGGCATTCCATTCCCGAACACTGTCCGCGTGAGACCTCTTCCGGTGTCGCCGTCGACCATATCAGTCTCTGCAAGTTCACCTTCACTTCTTCTTTCAACATGGAAGGAATCGATTGCAACTGCAACACCATCGGACCAAACTATCTAGACTTTCTCCTGCGACTGTATGCGAATGCCCTTCAAAAGCTCAGGCAAATATAAGTAACGTACGATATTAAAGCTGTAAACCCCTTTGTTCAGACAAAGGAGCTTGATTCATAACTGATGGTTCTTCTAGGTTTTTGACTATTTTCATAGCTTCATTCCTCTGTTCTGATCCGGTTTTCCAGCCACTTCCACTTTCCATTCTACCCATGTATGTGTGCTTGTGTGTATGTTTGTGTAGAGTAGTTATGTGCTCGTGTTTTAGTTAAATAAACTTTGTGCACATTCGTACGAGTTGATTCTGGTCTGCTTATAAATAAATTGTCACTTTAATGAATCGATCATAGCTACGAGCTAAGAAAGAGTTATTTTTCTGTGGCCACATAAAATATCCTTTCTGAAGAGTTGATAGACAATCAGTACTGAATGTTCGCTGGACAAACAGATGTTTTGGTTATAATATTAATTCAGTTACATTAAGTTAATTTAGTTAACCGATCCAAATATTCATCATTTTAATGACTTATAATTCATTATTAATATTTCCCTTTGAGCTAATTTTTACACATGGTTGCATCACTGTAAAAATAAAAACGGAAAATGTATTGGTCATTTTCTGCCAGGACTTTATCCAGTAATTTTACGGAAATTTCCATTAACCCTAAAACACAACACAATGCAATGCATCATTCAAAAAAATGCATCAAAAGTAAAATGCCTGTAAAAAACGTATATGGAAAATTCCTTCATATTTATACAGTAAATTGTGCCCTATTTTTACAGACTTTTTTTACAGTGATGTTATTTGCAATTAAATAAAATTGTAGGATAGTTTAAATTTATATTAAATGCAATTTAAGAGTGCAGCTCAGTGTACTTCTTTAAAGGTGCAGTGTGTAATATTTCTGAGGCTCTATTGACAGAAATGCAATGTAATACACTTAATATACTATGTTTTCAGTGGTGTATAAAGACCTTACATAATGAACTGTTCTGTTTATTACCTTAGAATGAGCCATTTCTATCCACGTACACTGCAGGTCCCCTTACAGTTACCATTTTATGCCCATAAAATTTTACCATTTTTATGCCCATGTTTCTACAGTAGCCCTAAATAGACAACCTGCTCTATAGAGCGCTAGCTACTTTCTGCTGTCTCAGCCGACAACATCTTTTCGGCCACCGTAGCTTCTCTATGTGCTTTGAAAGGGAGGGGTGAGTGGTGGGCGGTTGCAATTCACAACCTCACCACTAGATGCTGCTAAAATGTACACGGTGCACCTTTAAAGCATGACAAAATATTATTAAAACAATTATGTAAAATGTTCTTTAAAGTAAAATGTTTAATTTGACATTATAAGTGCACTTTAAAAACATGTACCTAATAGCCATGAAAGTGTAAGTACACTTAAGTGGCCTTTTATATGTTAGTATTATATAAAAAAAAAAAAAACATTTGCAATCCAGAAGTACAGGAAAGAACAACATAACATACATGGAACCACATTTGCATTCTGCATCCAACATCTTCTTCCTCTGAGGAAATTAATTTTTTCATTAAGTTCCACTTTGAAAAGATTTGTTTAGTATCACCTTCCTTCTGGGGATTCTGTGTACCTTGTGATATGAATCTTCAAACCAAACTGTTGGAAAACGGTTCTTATTTTAATAATGACGCAGATAATAAAAACGTATTCAGCTGATCGCATTATTATTCATAGGTATTTATATGTAAAAAATAGTTTTACACATTCTGGAACACCTGAGTCTGACTGGTCATATTTTTGTATAATGACTGCTATATTGTATTTCCCTCCATTGTTCAATGGTACTGGTGATACAATGTCTATCATATGAAAAATGTGAACAAATGTACAAATGTGTACAGTGAACAAATCAAAACAACAAAACAGATAACTGGCACCATCTTGCATCTCTAAATGTCAAATAAAACCATGAACATAAAACTTGATAAATAACAGCAGAGCTATTGTTTTAACCTCCTGGGTGCCATTGTCTACGTACGAGGATATTATATTTTAGTGAAGTTTTAGCCACAGTTTTAAGTCTGGATGTCCTGTAAAGAGCACATTCAGGGCTTTTCAGAGATACAGTTTGTTTTGAGGTTTCACCAAGACAACGACTTCTCATTGGTCAAATTTAGCACTTATGGAAAGTGCTAAATTCTCACTCTTATGGAAATATGATAATATTTTTTAATTATCATTTAAATCTGACTAATTGTCAAATTGCATGTTATAAATCAGGGCATTGATTTCATATATTTCCTCAATCGAGAACACTGGGACTTAAAGCATGTTTATCAGGCCTTTTGGGAGACACAATAAGTGAATAGGGAAAGACATTAAATATCAATGTTCCTGTAAAATATTAGATATTATTATGAAAATGTTGCCAACTATTACTCCCATTATTACACTTCTTTTTTCATTACATGTTGCTCTAAGAACACATTAATATGCAAATTATATACAGTGTATAGATACATTGCACTAAAGAAACTGAGCTCAGACATCTTGTAGGACATCACAACTCTCTAATTTCACCGCGAAGATCGAGGGATGAGGAGGCTTTCTGAGGAGTCATGAGCGAGGAAACAGGGGTATCCTTTGCTGAAGTGATAATCCTTTATCCGACTAAACGGGATGCACGTATGAATTCTCCTCCCCGTTCACATCTTGCCACAGTTTATTAATTTTTATAATTATCATAATTGTTTACATGTACAAGACGCAAATGTATGTCAAATTGCAACAGCTGTAGTAGGACAGTTGCAGAATTATATCAAAGCACAAGAAAATTAAAGAAAATTAAACAAACTGTAATACTATAACAAATAAAAAGCAGTTAATTTTATTACTGGGAATAATTAATTGTTAATAATAATTGGTAATATAAAAAAATATATATATGGACAAATGTGATATGAAACTATTACAATATAAATAATTATCTCTAATGTTCAAGAATCCTGACATGTAAGCTAAATCCAGCGGTGCAGAGTCATCATTAATTGACGACACTTTGAAGTGATGCTAAAGGGAGCAAGGATATTTCATTTCAATTCCTTGATTCAATTCCTCCATCCTCACATCTTTTCCTTGCGTCTTTCCCTCACATCCTGAAGGGGTGGAGATAAGACGTGGTGTAAAGCACTCTGACACTGGACTCTAGAGCAGTGGAGACGTGTTCTCTGGAGTGATGAATCATGCTTCTCTGTCTGGCAATCCGATGGATGAGTCTGGGTTTCGCGGTTGCCAGGAGAACGATACTTGCCTGACTGCATTGTGCCAAGTGTAATGTTTGGTGGAGGGGGGGATTATGGTATTGGGTTGTTTTTCAGGGGTTGGGCTTGGCCCCTTAGTTCCAGTGAAAGGAACTCTTAATGCTTCAACATACCAAGACATTTTGGACAATTTCATGCTCCCACATTTCATGTTCCTTTGTGGGAACAGTTTGGGGATGGCCCCTTCCTGTTACAACATGACTGCACACCAGTGCACAAAGCAAGGTCCATAAAGACATGGATGAGCGAGTTTGGTGTGGAAGAAATTGACTGGCCTGCACCTCAACCTGACAGAACACCTTTGGGATGAATTAGACCAGAGACTGTGAGCAAGGCCTTCTCATCCAACATCAATGCCTGACCTCACAAATGTGCTTCTAGAAGAATGGTCAAAAATTCCCATAAACACAATCCTAAACCTTGTGGAAAGCCTTCCCAGAAGAGTTGAAGCTGAAAGGGTGGGCCAACTCCATATTAAACCCTACAGATTAAGAATGGGAAGTTGTGTAAAGGCAGATGTCCCAAAACATTTGGCAATATAGTATACACTACTGGTCAAAAGTTTTAGAACAGTAAGATTTTTAAAGAAGTCTCTTCTGCTCACCAAGGCATTTATTTGATCCAAAATACAGCAAAAAAAAACTATATTATTGTTAAATATTTTTACAATTTAAAATAACAATTTATTTCTGTGATTCAAAGCTGAATTTTGATGCTCAAAATTTGAGTAATGATGCTCAAAATTCAGCTTTGCATCACAGGAATAAATTACATTTTAAAATATATTCAAATTGAAAACAGTTATTTTACATTTGAATAATATTTCACAACATTACAGCTTTTTTTTTTTTTTTTTTTAAATGCAGCCTTGGTAAGCAGAAGAGACTTCTTTAAAAACATTTTTAAAAATCTTACTGTTCTAAAACTGTTGACCAGTAGTGTATGTACATATTGATTTCTCTCTGTTTTTTTAGATTTACACATTCAGTTGACAAATGACAAATTTCCATCAAATTGAATTATGGAATTAACTGAATTGCACAAATTAAATGGTAAGCATTACTCTATTGTACAAATTATGTTTTTCACTTAAAATTAATTGAAAGTAAGAATTAAAACTTAGAAAACAAAAATAACATTTTAAACAATACAGTTTGGCAAATGGCAAAGCAAGTACAGTACATTCTCTTTGGCATAATGAAAACTAATATGATATTTTGCAAAGTTGACCATATTTAAATCTAATTTAAACCAATTGTTTAAATGTTACTTTTTGTGAGTATTATTATTGTATCATAATACTGTATCTCCACAGTACTTCTCAGAAAGATAACAAGTTTTGAAGAAAGATGTGAGAACATGTTACACTATTTCAGAGAGTATTCTGAGGTGGTAAGGAAAAAGGCTAAACTTACTGCTGATTATGGAATCACTGACTGTCTGGACTTCACAAATGCTGTGTTAGTAGAAACTTTGTGTTACCAAGATTCCAAGATGCTGCAGTGAGGCTCAAGAAGAGTGTTTTAATGCTGCAGAATTCCATTCAACTTTCCAACCTTTGAAGACGTAGGTATTTTTGATATGCTTCTTTATTTGACAAGCTGAGCAGCTTCTAAAATTGTCGACCGGCGATGAAGTGAAGCTGGGTTGACACATTCATGCAACTTCCTCTTACTGCCTCATTATTGTCAGACAGTCCATAAACAGTGTGTCTTTCCACCGCACCTGCATGAGGTCTTATCGTTCGGCAGTCCCTCAGGTGTTTCTTAATATGACAGTTATTGTTTGAGATGTTCTCCAACATTCCCTTGGTCTGGACAGGAGATCCGCTATGAATATCTAGGAAATGGCAAGTCGCATTAAAATAGCACTTTTACACTGCGGAACGGCTGCCTCGTGCACCGAATACTTTCGCTTTATTATTCGCCCTTCTCAATACATCACCTCTCAGATCCATCAAAGCAAGATATCTAGTAGAAAATCAACTTCTGAAGGACTGTAGTTTTTTAGCAAGCATTATCTCAAACATTATCCCTGGAGAGCGTTTTTGCTCTTCGTTCTTCTGCATCAAGGGTCAACATATCTATCTCATATTATCTCTGCTGTGGAGGCCTACCCATCCCCTGCTTGTTTCGAAGCACCTTTCTGTTTAGGATGCCGTGGTTGGAAATTGCTTCTGTCAGGACAGATAAGCAGCTCTGTGAATGCAGTATCCCCTGTAAACACAAAAATAAAGGCTCCAAAAGAAGGGTTTTTTGCAGTGATTCCATAGAAGAACCCTTTTTGGTTCTCCAAAGAACCTTTCAGTGAACTGTTTATTTTAAAGAACATTTTGTCAAATGTACAATGCGATGCTTTAGCATGGATGCCAGCCGAACTTAGCCCCTCCCACAACATTTGAGGTCGGGCAGTTCGGTCTGGACTTGCTCCATTGTGGAGTAGCTGTGCTCGAACAGAAGCTGTTCGGACCAATCAAATTGTCAGGGGCGGGCTTTACATGATGATTGACAGATAACGCAACGTAATCATCCACGTCACCAAAGAGCGCTTGGGTTGAATTCATTCTAATCCTAAACAGAGAACTTGTTCGTGTATGCATTCACCTTTACTATTTCTCTCAAAAAGGATGATTGTGTTAGTAAATACTCTGTGTATCCTTAAATTCTTTTTACAACACCGGCAAAGATCTTTTACACTCATCTTCTTCTTCTACTTCTTCCAGCGTGCGTGCAGTTGAGTTCTTGACAACTTTAGTGATGTGTCCTTCATGAAGGATTCGTTCTTTTTGAACTAATCTAAAATATGACTCAGGAACGAGTTGTCTCAGAAAGCGATTTGTTCATTTTGTGTTGACCGTGCATGCGCTACAGGCCATCGGTTCTGTACAGGATCTTCTGCATTCAGCCGATGGGGCTGTGAGTTGGTGAACGAATGACTCAAACTCGAAGACTCGAGAGGTGAACTAATCAATTCTGTTTTCAGGACTGCATGCATTGCATATGAGGCTGTCACGGCCCAGATCAGACACTGATGACTCGAACCTGAAGACAGGAGAGGTGTACTAATCTTTCAAGGGAACAGTGAAGTGACAAAAGAAAGAACGACTCGGATTCGGAGGTGAGGTGAACTAACAGACTGCATAGCCTGTCACATTTTTATTACAAATGTGATCAACGTTTGCATAAGTACTAGATGTGTTGGGGAATTTAACATGTGACAGTTTAATTATATTCTGCTGAAATGAACTAAATGACTTGGAAAAAATATTTGTTCATTTTGCTGAACGAGATTCAAAGATCCGAGTCTGTAAAATGATTCGAACTTCCCACTACTATGCGTCGCTCAACATATATACGTCACTTACTCCGTTGCTCTGATTGGTTGTATCAAATCACCTTTATTTATATAGTGATTTTTACAATGCTGATTGTTTCAAAGCAGCTTCACAGTGTTAACAGGAAAATAATGCAACAGAATTAGATTCGGCTGTACAGCCGCTCTGGTGAAAACGGTGATGTTATCCGGCTAATTTCAATTATCATATAGTGTCAATGCGGGCAGATCGGTAATATAGTTGAAATTTAGGTGTCCCCAACTGAGCAAACCAAAAGCCAGAGGCGACGGTGGCAAGGAACCAAAACTCCTTGGGAGAAACCAGGCTTAGTCGGGGTGCCAGTTCTCCTCTGGCCGACAAACAAACAGTGTATGATTATGATTCTGGCAACATTGCAGGTCTTAAGTCATATTAGGTAAATAGACATTCGTAAGATTGTTCGAAAGATTGGAGTAGTCATGTCAGAGACGGGTTTAATGAGGATGTTGCGTCGATGTGGCATTTACAGGGGGGAGTTTATTTGACACTCTCTCTGCAGACATTTCAGGGATGTGTTGGTCATGTCCAGGCGCAGGTCCACCATCTGATCTGGATACGGCCCGGATCCGGCTGACTGCAGTAAACTTTGAGATAAACAAAGAGATTCAAGATTCAAGATTCAAGAGTTGTATTTGTCACATACACAGTTATATACAGAATATACAACCGGCAGTGAAATGTAAACAGGTCCGCTCCATGGACAGTGAAAATTCACAGTAAAAACACAAGGAGGAAATTATAATAGAAATAGGATAAAAAAGTACTATCTATAGAAACTGTAAACTGTAGACTTATAAATATGTGGTTAACAAATGTATAAAGAGTATAATGTGCAAACAGGTTTATAACAGGTTGTTACACAGTAACAACGAGAACAGAAAGTGCTGTGCAATGACAGTGTATCGATGTTTATCCTGAAGTGAAGTCACGTGATGTTAAGTGACTGAGTTCAGGAGTCTGATGGCCTGGGGGAAGAAGCTCCTCCTGAGTCTCTCAGTTTTGGCCATCAGGCTTCGGAAGCGCTTACCAGATGGCAGCAGCGTGAAATGAGGGTTTGCAGGGTGATTAGAGTCCTTGATGATCTTAGTAGCTCTACCTTTGCAGCGTTTGGTGTAGACGTCCTGCAGAGATGGGAGAGCTGACCCTGAGATACGCTCGGATAAGCGCACAACTCTTTGCAGGGCTTTGCAGTCATGACTGGTGCTGTTCCCATACCATGCTGTGATGCACTGAGTTAATACACTTTCTATCGCCCCTAAATAGAAAGTTTTCAGGATAGCTGGTGAAACCCTGAATTTCCTCAGCTGGCGCAGGTGGTACAGTCTTTGCCTGGCTTTTTTCACCTGTGTCTGAATGTGAGCAGTCCAGGTCAGGTCCTCGGAGATGTTTACACCCAGGTACTTGAAGCTGCTCACTCTCTCTACTGGTGACCCGCTGATCATGAGGGGGGAGTATGTCCGTTGCTGTCTCTTCCTGAAGTCCACAATCATTTCTTTGGTCTTGCCAACATTCAGAGAGAGACAGTTGTCCTGGCACCATGATGTTAGATGCTCCACCTCGTCCAAGTATGCCGTCTCATTGTTGTTGGAAATGAGGCCCAGGACAACAGTATCATCAGCAAATTTGATGATAGAGGTGGAGCTGTGTGTGGACAAACAGTCATGCGTGTAGAGAGAGTAGAGCAGGGGGCTCAGGACACAGCCCTGTGGAGCTCCCACACTCAGGGTGATGGAGGTGGAGGTGGACTGGCCTATTCTCACCACCTGAGGCCTGCCAGTGAGGAAGTCCTCAATCCAGTGGCAGAGAGAAGGATTCAGGCCAAGATCCAGGAGTTTGGAGGTTAGCTTGATGGGAACTATGGTGTTAAAGGCTGAGCTATAGTCAATAAATAACAGCCTTACGTAGTTCCCACTTTTGCTGTCGATGTGAGTGAGGGAGGAGTGGAGGACATGATTGATGGCATCTTCAGTCGATCTATTGGGACGATAGGCAAAAAAAGAAGAGGGTCCAAAGTGTCAGGAATGTAGGCGCAAATGGTGTTTTTAATGAGTCTCTCAAAGACCTTCATGACTATAGATGTGAGAGCCACTGGACGATAGTCATTTAGGCAAGAGGGTTTACTGTTCTTAGGGACAGGGATGATGCTGGATTTTTTTGAAGGAGGTGGGGACCACAGATGTAGCGAGGGACTCATTAAAGATAGATGTAAACAACCCGGCTAGCTGATCAGCACAGGACCGCAGAACACGGCCTGAAATACCATCTGGCCCAGCAGCTTTCCTGACGTCCACACGCTTGAGTGCTCTCCGAACTTCATCCTCCGAGACAGAGATCACGTGGTTGTTGCTGCGCTGAGTAATTCCCTCTGACGCGCCACTTGGCGGAGTCGCGTTGCCGCGGTTACAGTCAAAGCGAGCGTAGAAAGAGTTTAACTCATTCACAAGCGACGGATCAGCGCTCACCTCTGCAGAGTATTTAGACCCAAAAGAGCAGATGGACCTCAGACCTTGCCACATGCGCCGCGAGTCATTGAGTTGGAAATGAGACTCCACTCGGTTTTTATAACAGAGCTTTGCGGCTTTCGCTCAAGTTCACTCAAGTACTGGGGAGCTAAACCATTTAGTGCTTTGTTAGTAATAAGCAAGGTTGTAGGTCTATCCAATTGAGTGCAGAGGCATTTTCTTTCCTGGTTCGGTTGAAACACACCCTATAATCACAGCCCAATGGAGCAGTATCAGACTCATATTCTGTCTAGAATCTGAGTATGACGACGTCAGGCTAGTGATGCTTATAAAATGAAAAACATCTCAGCAGTTGCTTCACTATTGTGAAAGATCCATTTTCAAATATGAATGTGAAATAAGTTATTTGTAAATCATCATGCTTAAGTAATACTAAAACAAAAATAATTAAAAATTATTTGACATTCTAGCTTATCATCATTTGAATAAATTTTTTTTTTTTTTTTGGCACATTTCTGAATGGGCTAGAACAGAACATTGAATATGATTACAGACGGTCCAAGATCCCAAGCTAATGGAATACTAATCACCATTATGGTGATTTCAAAACAATTTCAGTGATAAAGAATGAAATTTATTACAGTGGCATGGTTAAAGAAAACATTATAATCTGAAATGTAAATGTAAAACAAGAGCAGTAAGTTACTGTGGTGTCCGCATCATTCTGCTGTTGATTCACAATAATTTGTAAGAAAATGACTCAGCTTGCACTGATTTCACAGTAAATTTCTGACTACAGTAATTTATTGTAAAATAATACTCTTTAATCCTGTAAATTCCTGGCAATGTTTTACAGTGTGGGTCTCAGCCAGCTCCGTTTGCTGATGTAAACTTGCTCAACAACTCATCTGGTTCGGCTGTGGAACGAGATCTCATGAGAATACATGTGTATTTTTACATAAAGTGTAGTTTTACCAAACGTACATTATTTGCGTTCATACACACTGAAACATAATAGTGACGTATTGACAGCGTTAAAACATTAACGTTTTGGCACTATTGTATTCAATTGTCATATCAATGACATGTTTTCAGTCACATTTATTAAATGCAGTTTACTTATCTACTTAATAAGAAATAATAACATTTCGCTCTGTTTGTGACTTCTGAGGATTACATAATGTTAAACAAGACTGCATTGTAAAACCTTAAAATGAATAACATTTCTTTAATCGTTTAACCATTTTGTAATATTTAGTTTGTTTGCCTTAAAAACAAATTCTTTGTTTGCTGTTAGACACAAAAGGCATTTTCTTCTGTACAGCGACTGACAATAGCTCCATAAATTACACCAAAACACAACATCAATTCACAAAAGACACTCATTATAATCCAAATCTTTAGAATCCATAAGTTTGCGAGGAACAGATCCAAACCCAGCCCTTTTTCCAGCAATCTTCTTAGCAGCGACCTTAAACGTCAAATCCTGCGATTGTTATGAATTCAAATGAAAAAAACTGCATTCAAGAAGCATTGACATGTTTTACGCCAGTGTTATTGGCTCTCGCCTTCTTCTTCAAGATGCCGTGTTTCAGTCGATGTATTTGAAATTGGGAAATACGCGCCTTCATGGAGTGAAGCTCTGCCTGTTGTTATGTTTTTCTTCATAACTGTATGTAGTTTTAAGAAATGGTTATTGATAGGTTTAGAGGTAGGAGTAGGATTAGCAGCTCAAAATATATTTTTTATGTTATATTGTTGCTAAAATTTTCATTTTCCTACACATCTCTGTCCATTATGTTTTATTCTTTTTATATTCTGTATAAAATGGATAAGTTTAGGTTTTTATTTATTTGTTAACACTCGATTAGGTTTAGGGTATAGGGTTTAGTGTAGGTGGTACATTATTTCCAAGTGCGATAGATAGAGTATTAACCTTTTATCAAACATGATCCCTGGAGAGCGATTTCGGTCTCTGCACCGGGGGTCAACATGTCTGTCTCATATTATCTGTACCATGGAGGCCTACCCATCTTCTGCTTGTTCGAAGGACCTTTCTGTTTAGGATGGCATGGCTGGAAATTGCTTCTGTCAGGACAGATAAGCAGCTCTGTGGCCTCTGTGGGTCTCAAGCCATTAAGAGTCTTTTTTGCCCATTCTCAAGCTCTCTTCTTTATTTATTTTATGTTCAAGGGTTTAAATTTCATAAAGTTAATTTATTAGATGAGGATGTTTGTTTGATGTCCTGCATGTAGCCAGGAACCCTTCACTTTAAGAGGAAAGATGAATCGGTGTATCAGTCGTGTTAAAAGCTCTGAACTTTTAATGACTCTAGATGTAAAATACTAGTAAGAGTCATTCAGTTTGAAAAGTGTTTGAACCTTTGCCTTAAATTAGTTGAGTATTCAAAGCCATCCCCTGTGCAAGCTCGACATAACATGGCTCGAAGCTGGCAGCTATCAGGTCTCATTCGTTAAAAACCAAAGACAGGTCCATCAGCGGAAAATGAAGGGCGGCCTTAATTGAATTTGTTAGAGAAAATTAATGACAAATGTAAAATTAATCCTGTCGTTCCAAGTCCACATTTCATTTTTGTAGGTTGCCCTGACAGGCGATAAGTGCTGTAGTTATGAACTACTGTGTTTGACAACTTATCCACCAAATGCAAATGCTTTATTCTTCCTCAGCCACCAAAGCACCATCAGAAAGGACTTCATGGCAGTGGTACAATACAATCCAATTGCAAATGACAGACCATGAAGTAAACGAGCTCTTTGGTTTGCTGTGTCTGATATTTGTTTTGCAGCCTCTAGTCTGTGTACACAGGAGATCAGATATGGTTAGACATGGCCATGCACAACTGATATAATGAGATCAGGCAGTACTCCTTCTGTCTCTATAGAGATTATTCATGTACTGTAGTTTCAAAAGAGATTCAGCTCAACCCGTTGATTTTCATTAGATCTTAAAGAGATCACATGTAACAGATAGTTAAAGCTGATAAAGATGAAATATAGGTGATTAAATAAACCATAATTATGTTTAATTACTCATAATTTTTTGTTCAAGAAACTGATAACCATGCAAGATGTATCTTTTCTCATCAGGCATGACAGCAAACATGCATTTATCACACGTAATGAAAAGCAGTCTGTGTTTACGTCAGTGAGGTTTGTGGAGGTGATATTGAGGGATGATTATTGTCTGTCAGCAGGATGATTGCACAACATTGATGTGTTTGAACAATTTCACATCCAGAGGTAAAGCTGAGTTACACCTTTTTATGAAATAAACAAAAAAGCATGATTTACTAACTTATCTGAGCAGGATATATGATCTCCTAATTGGAAATTGCCAAATTGTTAATTTTAATAATTTTGAACATAGTGAGCAGATCATGGATAAACAGGCAAGTAGACAGGTTTTTCCTTTGAACATTTCCTTTGAAGCAGAGCGAATGGTGATTCTAGAATGATAAAACAAGGCCAGATGCTGACTGAGAGCAAGTGTGAGGTTTAAATGCTAGTCTTAGGCTATGTTTACACAACAACAGTGTACTAAAAACTGAAAGTTTTTCCTTTGCTTTTTCCACGTATAGGAAATATATTTACGCATAGGACATATATTTACACATATGGACTAGCCAAGCAGATTAGTGCAACATATGGAAGTCTCTGAGGTGGTTCCAGCTTAGTTCTAGTGGGGAAGTAACACCAGCAGAGACGACAGAGCGGGCTCTGTTGAGGGAAAGACACTGGCTAGTCGAGCAGGGTAGCCATACTGTGGAAGAATACACATATGGGATAGCGAGGGGCGAGGGGAATATCTATCTCTTGAGCCAGCGCCCAGGAGGAAGCAACACTTCTAGTTGAGTGTGCTTGCAACCCGAACACCGGTACACCAAGGCAATAGCATCCACTATGGGCTAACCTCTGCTTGGAGACAGACTTTCCCCTCTGCTGGCCTCCATAACAGAAGAAGAGCTGGTCTGTGGTCTTAAAGCTTTGAGTTCTGTCCACATATAACTGCAGAGCAGGAATAGCCAGGGCTGGGTCTGCCTCCTCCGAGGGCAGTGCATGCAAGTGTACTACCTGGTCCCAGAAGGGAGTGGTAGGAACCTTGGGCATGTATCCAGGCCAGGATCTCAGGACAATGTGAAAGTTGGCCGGCCTGAATTCTAGGCAAGATTTATCAACCGAAAATGCTTGCAGGTCTTTTTGACAGAAGTCAATGCAGTCAGGAGTACTGTCTTCAATGACAGAATCTTCAACTCAGCTGACTGCAAAGGCTCAAAAAGAGGTCTCTGAAGTGCTGTGAGCACCAGAGACAGGTCCTAAGAAGGTATCGAGGTAGGATGTTGAGGATTCAACCTTCTCGTACCTCTGAGGAACCTGACAATTAGGTCGTACTTTCCTATGGACTCACCTTCAACTGCATTGTGATGTGCACTGATTGCGGCAACATACACTTTGAGGGTGGAGGAAGACTTCATATGTTTAAGATAGATGTCAAAGAAAGCACAACTCCAACTGGACATCTTCGGGGGTCTTACCAGCAGGAAGGGCACCACTCAATGGACAGGTTCCACATCAACGCATAGAGGTGCCTCATAGAGGGAGCTCAAGTGGAAGTGATGATATCTACCACCACTTGGGGTAGGCCACCTAGAGCCTCTGCATCCCATCCAGGGACCAGATATGAAGATTCCAGAGGTCTGGACGCCGGTGCCATAGGGTTCCCCATCTCTGAGAAAGCAGATCATTCCTCCATGGAATGGGCCATGGAGGGGCTGTCGTGAGGAGTATGAGCTGAAATTGTAATGTCCCCACTAAGCAAGCCAAAGGCAACAGTGGCAAGGAACAAAACCTCCATTGGAGAACTCAGGTTCAGTCAGGGGCCCAGTACTCCTCTGGCCAATAAACAAACACAGTTCATTAAGCAACTAGCAAGACCTGCTCTTCATCCTCCCTGACTTTGCACAGTGTCTGTGCGAGAAGGCTCACTGGGGGCCCCAGGGCCAGCAGTGTGCCAGGAAGTAAAACATCTGGCAATGTGACGTGTCCGGAGAGGCAAACAGGCCTACCTGTGCGACTCCATATCAGCTGGACTGCCATGGAGTCGTCACTCTCCCGGAAGCACAGGCTGTCATGAGAGCTCATTGGCTGCACGATTGAGCATACCTGGGATGTGAATGGCATGAAGCAACCTCAGATACTTCTGACTCCATAGGAGGAAATGGCGGTACATGCTTGCCATTTAGTGGCATTTTGAAGTGGCCCAGCGCAAGACGAACTGCTAGCAACTCGAGGCAGTTGATGTGCCAATGCAGTTGAGGTCCTGTCCACAGACCCGAGACTGCATGCATGTTATACATGGCACCCCAGCTGGTGGCAGAGGCATCCATGAAAACCACAGCATGTCTGGACATTTTTTCTAGGAGAACTCCTGCCCGTAGAAATGAAGGGTCCGGCCAAAGGCTGAAGGTTTGGCGACAGCACAGGGTGATGGACACCTGGTGCGTGCCGATCTGTCACACCCATCTCTGGACTCCGCAGTGAAGCCAGCTGAAGCACCCTCATATGAAGCAATCCGAGTGGAGTTACCGCAGCGGCAGATGCCATATTCCCCAGGGGCCTCTGGAAAAGTTTCAGTTAGGCAGCTGTCCTGCCTTTGACCGAATCCAAGCAGTTCAACAGTGACTGGACAGGCTCCTCTGTGAGTTGCGCTGTCTGGAGTCCAACACCATACAGAGAAAAGAGATCCTCTGCACGGAGGAGAGTTTGCTCTTTTCCCAGTTTACCCAAAGTCCCAACTGGCAACCGGCAGCTCGGCAGCACACGACACGCTGAGCATTTACGAAAAATGCAAGACAAACAACATGCTGACGTGGTCATGCTCTCCTGAGAGAACATGAACCACGAATGCAGTCTCAGCATGCTTACGCCCAGGCATGTGAGACAGTGATCGTGGCCATCAAAGAAGGATAGGAAACGACCACATCCAGAAACATACAGTTTGAATGACATCTTGAAAAAGAAGTGTAAGTTCTTTCAGTGAAATTGGCCATGGCTCACAAATGAGACGATAGTACAAGCCTGTTGTGAGCATTCACACTCTCATTGAAGGTGCAACCTCCAGTCAGCTGACCTAACACCGCTCGCGCTGCAGGCACACACTCTGCGAGAGCTGTGTAAACAGCTGTTTTTGACAGCTCTCTGTGAGAGTGCGACCACCGCTGCCCACACTATAACACCCACACCAGCTGAAGAGATGGGCTCATAGCACACACTTTCAGTAAAACAGAGCAGGAACAATGCAACTCATTCAACTCAGAAGCGAAAGACAAAGATGCGGTGCATCCACTTCCTTATTTATACTTGCATGGCAGGGTGGAATGTGGGATGCGTGAACCACATGCCAATGTCCATTGGCTCGTTTAGTTTACACTTGAAGTAGATTGGTCTCTCAAAGCGATCCCCAATTCGTTTGTCAGTTCCGACGTACGTCAAACGTGACCGACTGAAAGAGAACAAGAAAGCCAAAATGCCATGTCAAGGTTTAGGGTCAGGTTGAAGGAGGTACATTATTTTGAAATGCAGCACAGCACTCACCAGACATTTAATTTCAGAACTGCCACAATATGTATGATACGTACAACAACCACCATAAATGCTGCCAGATTCACGTTCAACTTTTTCAAATTTCACTTTGAAAGCAAGAAGCAACATTGCATAATTTTACAGATATATCACCACAGGCACGTTTTTCCAGTGAACCTGGGTTGCAAAGGACTGTGTTGTTACATAGATTGTTACTGTGATATAAAATTACTAGGGCTGTCAAAATTAATGTTATCATTCACTTTTAAAATAAATTAAATAAAAACAAAACTACATTATTCATACAGTGATAAAAATGTTTTATACCTGTACCGTATATTCACTCTCAATATTTTAATATTTATTATTCTTTTACCATCAAAATATCATTGAGCTGCTTTGACCAGGGTTTAAAGAATTTAATTCATATTTGATAACCTTATTTTGGTAGATTCTTAAACCAGGCAGTGTAAGCTTGATTTACAGACATTATTTGAACATGTAGTTTTGAACATGTAGAAAAACAGTGTTTTTCTCGCACAGCTCAAAAATTGTGGCATAATTTATCTGTTTTTCACCTAAACCAGGGAATCCACTTTAAGTGGTAGACTAAAAAAAAACAACAACAAAAAAACACACTGAAAGCCAGACAATAAGATTGGAGCTAGAAGTTTTGAGAGAACTCTTGTGTGCAATATATGCGTCACACGGTTCATGAATGTCAATAGACGGTCTGAAAGTGCAGCACACAAACACATGCATGTGCTTCACTTGTCTGATAAATTCTCTGTATATGTGACATGCTCACTGACAAACTTTATTACTCTTTCTCTCACTAGGCTCAGTTGAGAACATCACCTTAAGTGAAACGTTCATCCTTCTGATGGGCCGTGAGCACAGCAATGCGGAGGTGTGTTATTCCAATCACACTGATGGGTACCAGCAAAGGTTGTTTCCAAATCATCTCTTCCAAGCTGCAGCCTGTCAGCATCACCAGAGCTCTCGTTAGCTGAGGCTCATCGCAGCTCTCCTGTCTGAGATTTTTGTGACTCAGAGGAACAGACCTGCATTACCTCTCGGTTCAGCTTCATTCCTCTCACCCTGGGAATCTGATAGAGCACAGCTAATTTAGACGGCTTTTAAAGTTTTTAAGATTCCACCTCAACATTCACAGTTCCTTGTTATATATTCTACCTGTAAAAAGGGAAAATGTGCAGTTATTACTGTAAGGGCCTCTTTCTACCTGATCCAACCCTTAAACTGGCATTTGTGTAACCTAAAGTAGACAAGTTGATACGGTCATGTTAAATTATATTTCTGACATGAATTAAAGTTGATTTAGATATTACCATTTTTACAGTATGCTTCCTTACAAAATTTTTTTATAGGTTTGCAATATTGGGAGACATAATGAATAAAGTGCCACACTGTATATTATACATGTATGAACAAGTATACAAGTATTATACAAGTACTTGTATATTATACAAGTATGAACACTTTATTCATTATGCAATATTGGGAGACATAATGAATAAAGTGCCACACTATTATACAGGTATGAACAAGTATTTACAAAATAGTTCATTTGTGGAGTTGCTTAAAATCTCTGTTATAGTAAGTAACACTGTAAATCAAAGTGTTATGAAATAAAGCTTAAACATATATTTTTAATGTTATTATTAATAATAATAAATAAGAGGTTTTTAAATAAATGTTTACAGGTTAAAAGTACTTTTGTACAAACCGTACCCATACTTTACCCCTAAAGTCAGAGGGAAATGATACATCGGGGGTGAATAACACTGATGTAGAAACACCTAACCCTGGCTGTAAGCCTAAACTTGATATAAACATTAAAGTTGACCCTCAAATCTGATTGGTCGATTGGAATGCTGCTCCAGGATCAACACAGATGTTGATCCAGGAACATGTTGCACTTGGTAAAATCACAGTCGCCACTGCTTGAAACAATTAAAATTTCACACATCTTGAAACACTATATCAGTCTGTGTGGATAATCAATCTCTCTCACACAGACACAAAGAACACTTAGGATACACTTTCAAAGTTTACAAACAGTTGCGGTCTCACACGCTTACATCTTCAGGTCTTATCGGTTCCTGTGATAACAAGCTAAACTGACGCTCATTTAACAGCCTTTGAGATGTGTCAACAGCCTGTCATGTGTATGATGTTGAGGTATACTGAGTTGAATAATTAGCATGCCTCCCTCCCATGTCTGATTCTGCTAATCAGGTGATAATGAAAGCAGTGTCATTCACACGGCGTGTTTGTATAGAAGACTCAACTTTCAACAAACTTTGAATGGGTTACTAATTAATTACAGTATATGAGTTATGTTGCATGTTTAATTTAACTTTCTCCATGGATGTCTGGCCTTCTGACCTGAAAAAGCTGCTTTTTTCATCATTAAAGGGTTAGTTTACCCAATTTTTTATTCATTTAATTATTTAAATTAAATTAAAACCCTCAGGCCATCCAAGATGTAGGTTTTTGTCTTCAGTAGAACAGTAAAGAAGTTTTCAGCTGAAACCGTTTAGCTGAAAGTCAATGGCTACCTTCAATTTGAGAGTCAAAAAAAAACAAAAACATAGGCCTATACAGGCAAAACAAAATGAATACCCGTGGCTCCTGGCTATACACTGAGGTCTCATGAAGTGAAACGATCGGGATTGAGATATAACCAATTCGCAATTCTGACTTTTTTTCTCGCAATTCTGAATTTATAATTCACATATTCTGACTATAATTTGCAATTCTGATTTTATAACTCGCAATTATAATTCGCAATTCTGACTTCTTTTAGAATTGTGAGATATAAACTTGCAATTGCCAGTTATAAAGTCAGAATTGCATGATATAAAGTCCAATTCTGAGGGAAGTTTATATCTCGCAAATCTGACTTTATAACACACAATTCCAAGTTTATATCTCAGGTTTCTGATTTTATATCACGCAAAAAAATGTCACAATTACCTTTTTTATTCTTTACTGTGGAGGAAACAAGCTTCCATTTCCCTCTCTGTTGTAAACAAACACAGCGTCAGCTCACATGTGATTTTGCAATATTGCTGTTTTTACTGTATTTCTCATCAAATAAATTCAGCCTTGGTGAGCATAAGAAACTTCTTTCAAAAATATATATATATTTTTAAAATAACTTTTAACTGGTAGAGTAATTTTCAAGCCATTTCTTTCATTTCAATGTACAAGAACAGACTAAATCTAGAACTTAGGACCTTGTTGGTTTTCTGCTTATTTGTTTAAGGTTCGATATTGTATTTTATATTTCTATAGTATATCACTGTTGCTTTAATTTGCTTCTAAGAAAGTACATTTTCAGGCAACCTTTCAAAAGCGATTTGCTGTAAAAGCCATTTGGGTGTGACCTTGTTCTCTGTTCATTTATTCATGCAGCAGTGCAGTTTGTTGCTTTAGAGGGTGAATTTTAATTTGTTTATGGATCATTTTGTTGTTGATAATGTTCTGTGGCCCTTGTATTTGGCCCCTGCCTGACCTGGGACAAGTACTGCCTGATTATGGCATGAGATGGATTGGCTCCCCTCATGAATGTTAGCTCTTGTTGACCTGCCAGAAACAGCCATAATTATCCACTGACGTATGAGAGTGTATGCAGATGAGTGTTTAACTGCATGCTCATCTAGGTTTTAAGAATAAAGTACATTTTTTGTGAACTCTGTCAACATTTACACATCAGTGAGGGCTATTTAGTGTTATTGGCCTATCTAGTCACAGTAAGGTAATACCATAGACAGTATATACAGTAGCAGAGACAGGCCACTTGTATTACAATGAACAAGAGAAATTGGTTGAATTCAAACCTGGCTCTTGTAAAGGAAGTCCCACCTTCGAATAGAAGAGCCTACTAGTAAAGTCAGCGTTTGACTGTTCGAAGCTCCATAAAAAAAAACAGTCAGAAGTGTTTGTTATGAAAATTACACTCAGCCTTTACTTAAACTGCATGTGCACATTGACCAGACCAGCCTGAAATAAAAAGATGTATTTATTTGATGGTAAGATATAGGGTTGGTACCGAAACCCGGTACCAATATGGCACCGGTACCTATATAGCCGGTATTTCGGTGCCACTTTAATTCAAACGTGCTTTCACACTTTGACTGGCGCCGAACCAGAGACAGACGCGCTCAGCGCTTGTCACATATCACAACTGTTCAGTGTTTTCAACCACATCATAATGTTTATTTTAGTTTTCAGACATTTAAATGCACATACGTACTAGCAAAAAACACACACTGATGTCTATGGAAGCAGCAATAACAATCCTTTCAGACAGTTATAATTGTGTCTTATTTATATCAAATACACATTAAATAGTTAACTATATAGTTTACTCTATTCTTCTCCCAGTTGACCGGTCACTTACTTTCATGTATTTTGTGAGACGTGATGTAAATCCGACAGATCCGATTCTCTGAGGCGTAAACTAATTCTGAGGCGTGCATTATAGATTAACAGACATTCACTTACACATATCTGAAAATCAGAATATCAGATAGTTCATGACATAGTTAACAAGTTTGTGTATATTTTGAATAAAAAAGAAAAAAACGGAATAAAACCGATAGCCTACATCTGTGATACAGCGCTCTTGCGGCTGCTCTGTGTCATGTGAGAAGCATGACGCGTCGCCATGGAAACAATAAGACGAGTTCTAAAATATTTAGCCAGAGAATATGGTCATATTTCTGAAAAATAATGATGAATCTTGAAGATGGTTTGTAGCATACCAAGAATACAGACTACTTTGCTGTTATT
The DNA here is from genome assembly GCA_018749465.1 of Paracanthobrama guichenoti. Lineage (NCBI taxonomy): Eukaryota > Metazoa > Chordata > Actinopteri > Cypriniformes > Gobionidae > Paracanthobrama > Paracanthobrama guichenoti. The sequence continues at coordinate 32,850,484 of CM031960.1, forward strand.
TAGTGTTAAATTAGGCCTATTGTAGTTGGGTTAGGTTTTACTGTGAATTTGATGTGTTTTGTATTTATTTATATTTATATATTTAAGTATACTTTAAAGTTTTAATAAATTGTTCAATTTAAAGAATTTATGAAAAAAATAAAAAAATAAATAAAAGCCATTCTTTATTGTCATCCACTATCATTTTGTGGCTCTTTTTAATTGAAAGTATGGGTTCAGGCACCGTTTAGGCACCGGTACTGTTTTAAAAGTATCAGTTTGGCACCGCAAAGTAAAAAACCCAAACGATACCCAACCCTAGTAAGATAGGAGCTGTACTTAGAAAAGACAAAGGACTTGTTTAATACATTGCATTAAAAATTGACTGTAGGTTAGGGCACATATATTTAGATTAGAACACATATTCACTGACTATGAGTTTTAAGGTAAGTTGTTGTAGGGGTTATGTTTAGGTATGGGGAATATGGTCATAGAATGGTCATGCAAAATAAGGCATTAATATGTGCTTTATAAGTACTAATAAACAGCCAATGCTACACTCTAAAAAAATGTTGGGTTAAAAACAACCCAAGTTGGGTTGAAAATGGACAAACCCAGTAAATGGTTGCTTTAAACAACCACTTTTTATTTTAATTTTTTTAACCATTGAAAATATATTTTTTTTGTTTCGATTTAAGTATACCAGTGAAGTTTATGCTTGAAAAAAAAAGTAAAAAATATGATTTTAAAAATGTTCAATATTGCACCCACAGATCTCATTCTCTTTCCTTTCAGAAAATTCCTCCTCATCGCCAACTGTAAGGCTGTGCTCGGCATGGACATTCACGGTGAGCAACAAACGCGGCTGGACACATGTCAGTCACATGGGCTGTTAAATAGACTCCCTCCTTGGAAGCTCTCGGTGAGGTGAAAGGTCAGTGAGCCGTTTTGTCTGATGGAGATGTCTGATGTGGCCGCTTTTGTGTTGAAGCAGCACATCACACATACAGACATCTATTGATTTTGAAGAGCTCTTGTTGCAATTTTTCCCAGAACAATCCCAGCATGTGCCACGGTAACACTCATGCACCCAGCAGGAGAGCAGCGGATTCCTCAGAAACGCCAAAACCGAGCCATTCGGATAATAAATGCCTTTGGAAAACAAGCCCTTTTGTTTGTTATTTCTGCCTGTGTCAGTCAGGCGAACCCCACAAGGTTGCGGTCGTGTAATGAAGACATCAAAAAGGAAGCTAGTTACTCATCTGTAGTATCTAAGTGTGTTCTCTGCACATAAATAAATCAAGAGTGTGCCTCCCACCAGCCCTACTTTCCCAGAATGCAGCTTCCATGCTTTTATAGTTACATGAGGGAGATCAATTTTTCCATAATTAACCACTTTCTATTTTTGCCATTATTTAATGATACTATTACGGAGACCCTAAAAGGGACATAGTGATGGTTAAAAAAAAAAAAAAAGAGATGGAATTACATATCAATGCTTTCGTGTTCTCTCGAAAAAAAATTGTGATAAAAAGAATATAAATTGGAAGTACTATACTGTATTTCAGTGCTTTTGCAAGCAAATGCAATTTCTCGGGGGAACACAAAAGCTTTGCGAGGAAACGCAAATGTTTTGCTAGAAAACCAAAATTTTCTCGGGGGAACAGTATAGTTTCAAGAGAGAATGCAAATATTTTGTGAGAAAACATTTCTCAAGGGTACACATATCTTTAGCGAGAGAATGCACACATTTGGCAAGAGAACGCTTTGCGACAGAACGCAAAGCATTAAAACGTTTCTTGAGCGAACGCAAAAGCTTTGCAAGAGATCACAAATGAATGCAAATATTTTTTTTGTGGGAAACGAAGCGAAACAGTCTTTTGCAAAGGGCAGACCTTTTCGGGACTATGTTAATATGTATTAATAATAATTTTAGAAAAAAGAATATATTGAAGCAATTCAAAATATGCTAGTGCACTTTCTTTTATAAATTCAAATTCCGGAAAAAAGTGTCTGGTAAAATTGGGCATCCACCAGCCACTGTGACAGAAAAAGTTAATTTCCCACCCTGGTCTTTTGGATAACGCAATATTTTTGTGAGAGAATGCAACATTTTGGGGGGAACGCTGTAGATTTATGAGAGAACGCAAATGTTTTGTGAGCGAATGCAGAGTTTCTCAGGGGAAGGCAATACTTTTGTGAGAGTATGCAAATGTTTTGCAAGAGAAAGTTTTTTGGAGGGAACACTGTAGTTTTACAAGAGAATGTAAATGTTTTGTTAGAGAATGCAGAGTTTCTCAGGGAAACGTAACATTTTTGCGAGATAATGCAAATATGTTTGTGGGAGACAAAACGAAGCGCAGTGTCTTTTGCAGGATGGGAAATTAGCCACCAGCCATTGGCGGGTACTTTGTCAAAGTGGCGGGTGGATTGTAAAATATATTTTTATTGGTTACTACTTAAAACATTCCTTGTAACGGATTGGACAGCTTTTGTCAAAGAATGCTGTTGCTAAGTAACAATAATGTACTTTTGTCGAGTAACTCATTTGATTGGTTTTCAGCTCTATGTGTCACAGCGCTGAACAGACCGTGACACATATAGCTGAGCTATAGACGAAAGGAAAATTATCGGTTAAAAAAAAGTGTCGACATATCCCCGGTGTTAAGAGGCCTGTTGAGGGTGAAGTAAAGAAAAAGAGAAGGTACTTTTCGAACAATTGGTGTCGAAGGGAAAATGAGGGAATGGTTAGCCTACCTTCCTGACGACCAGTCCATGCACTGTACTTGCTGTCGAACCTACGCGTCATCAGAAAATACAAACAATTTGTTCGTTAGAGGAACAACTAACCTTAAATTAGAGGCAATAAAAGACCATGAGTCACCCAAGTCTCATATCAAGTGCACTGCCATACAGCCAGTGTTGGGCAGAAGTGAGCTACAAGTAGCGACTCTACTAGCTTAACAAAATTTTTCAGTAGCTTGTCAGTAGCTCAGTTACTTTTAAAACAGTGTAGCTTTTCCAGTAGCTAACTACTTTAACCAGCAAGTAGCAGTGTAGCACGACCAAAAGCTACATTCCCCTTGGGTTCTGATGAGTCACAAGCCTGTAATGAGCGGAGCAGTGTGACGCTCAGCTCAATATTCAATATTCCACTCATGAACCGCTCACCGGTAAAACAACGTTCACTCAAATCCCGCTCTGACATGACTATAGCCTACTACACTTGTTGTAGCCATTAACAATATATATATATATATATATTACAATATATATATTATATTATTATTTTGCAAATATATTAAAAAAAATATTTTTTTTTCATCTAGGCTATATTGATTATGAAAAGTGCAAAGATGTGCAGACACTGAGTGGGTCAGAAATGATTTTGACCACTTCACTGAGTTTTGTTTTGTAGAAAGCCTTTCTATAAAGTGAATTTCATTTTGTATAAATCGTATCTTAATTTTAATCAATGTTTCATCAGCCAATTGCCTGGATTTAATAAATAAGAAGCAAATAGGCTATAACAGACAATAATCATGACATGGAGACACTTCAATTACACATGATCTGGAGTGCGTCTCATAAATAAACCGAAACTCAGCAGGCTACTTGCCTCACAGACATGAGAAATGTTGCTTGAAATGTCCACTTTTAAATGAAACAATTTAAAACAAAAAGAAATAGGCAAAGTACACTGTTCACTCAAGCAGCTCCTGACTGGCATCTCAGAGAGTTTCTATTCAAAATGCTGCACTCCATCACTGCATGTGCTGTGAGTTTAACACGCATAATTTAGACTAATAAGAATTCTATTCAGAAACGTCCATGCAATCGGCAAAAAGGGCAGACCTTTTCGGGACTATGTTAATATGTATTAATGATTTAAAAAAAGAATGTATTGAAGCAATTCAAAATATCCTATAGTGGACTTTCATTTATAAATTTAAATTCTGGAAAAAAGTGAATGGTAAAAAATATAAGTGGCTGGAAAAATTGGGCATCCACCAGCCACTGTAGCAAAAAAGATAACGCAATATTTTTATGAGAGAACGCAAATGTTTTGCGAGCGAATGCAGAGTTTCTCAGGGGAAGGCAATATTTGTGTGAGAGAACAGAATTTTGGGGAATGCAATACTTTTGTGAGAGAATGCAAATGTTTTGCAAGAGAATGCAAAGTTTTTGAGGGAATGCTGTAATGTAACGCTGTACTTTACAAGAGAACAGAATTTTTTTGTGAGTGAATGCAAAGTTTCTTGGTGAAAAGCAATACTTTTGCGAGATAATGCAAATGTTTTGCAGATTTTCTCGGGAGAACACTTTAGTTTTGCGAGCAAACGTCAAGTGTCTCGGGGGAACCAAAAGCTTTGCAAAAGAATGCCAAATTTTTGCAAAAGAAGATAAAGTCTTGTGAGAAGTTGTGCAAGAGAACACAAAGTGTCTTGAGGAACACAATACTTTTGTGAGAGAATGCAAAGTTTTGGGGAGAAACACTGTAGTTTTGCAAGAGAATACAAATGTTTTGCAGATTTTCTCTGAAGAATGCTATAGTTTTGCAAGTAAACATAATGTGTCTCAGGGGAACCAAAAGCTTTGTGAGAAAATGCAAAATGTTTGCAAAAGAACGTAAAAGACATGTTAAAGAACTTAAACAAATTTATATTGAAATATAAATGTTTTCCTCCCATCTAAACATTTTTTTCTATTGCCATGTCCCCTCAGGGGCTCCATACTTGGATGCTGAAAAAAAGAAATGCAAATGAAACATGGCTGCAGAAGAGAGGTGAGGAAATGCATTCGAAAGGAAGCGCATGGATGGCTTTTTGTAATTCTGGTTAAAGAGACGATTCACCCAAAAATCATTCACTTATACTAATGTTGCTCCAAACCTGTATGACTTTCTTTCTTAAATCAAGAAGCACAAAAGCTATTTTGAAGAACTGTTCTTGTTCATTATGTAATTGCATGGGACTTACACAATGTGTTCTGCAGAAGACAGAAAGTCAACCAGGTTTAGAACGACATAAGGGTGATTAAAAGATGACAGAAATGTCATTTATGGCTGAACCATTTAACATCTAGCAAAGAGAGGCATGATTTGCTATGGAGGGATATGAATGGGATTTGGTTGTAATCCACAATGACCTTCTATTATTACACACTGGCAAGGTCAAGGGGTCTAATGTGGAGGAGAATCCGTTAGGGCAATTAGACTGAGCTGCCTTGTCATGGGAGATGGGTGAGGAGGAGAAGTCAAAGGAGACAGATGCTTTTTACCACCCACTCTTTCTTGCTCTCTCTCTCTCTCATACTCTTTCTGTCCATCTTAAAGGAATGGAAAAGAATATGAGAATATAACATTCTGCAAGAAAAAAAAAATTACAATTCGGTATGTACAAAACACTACTTCCACAGATAAGAGCTGAGCAGAAGAATCTTTGCTCAAAGGGATCCTTTACTGATGACGACTAAAGCAAATAGGCAACAAAACAACCTTAAAGCTGAGCAGCAGATATTGCCATTTCAGATCACACTAATTAAATGACATTTCCACATACAAACCCGATTCCAAAAAGTTGGGACACTGTACAAATTGTGAATAAAAAGGAATGCAATAATTTACAAATCTCATTTTATTCACAATAGAATATAGATAACATATTAAATGTTGAAAGTGAGAAGTCATGCCAAATATTGGCTCATTTTGGATTTCATGAGAGCTACACATTCCAAAAAAGTTGGGACAGGTAGCAATAAGAGGCCGGGAAAGTTAAATGTACATATAAGGAACAGCTGGAGGACCAATTTGCAACTTATTAGGTCAATTGGCAACATGATTGGGTATAAAAAGAGCCTCTTAGAGTGGCAGTGTCTCTCAGAAGTCAAGATGGGCAGAGGATCACCAATTCCCCCAATGCTGCGGCCTAAAATACTGGAGTGGAGTGTGAACACAATCCACCGTGCCATTCGCCGTTGCCATAAAAAAACAGGCCGTGCCATGGCCTGTTTGCCATGTTGATATGTAATTTATGTTGTATTCTGAATAAAGTGTTTAACTGAATAAGAATAAGTTGTTTTGAAACTTCCACATCATTGCATTCTGTTTTTATTCATAATTTGTATAGTGTCCCAACTTTTTTGGAATCGGGTTTGTAAATGATGCCTATATTCAAAAATGTTTACGACAGCTGTGGTAACACCCCATGTAGGTTTAGAAAAATAATCCACACCTGAGGTGGTAATGTGGCCACAGCGCAAAGCGGACCTCGAGTGTACATTATTTTTCTAATAGTTCATAATTTCGAATAGCTTCTAATAGAAACATTGAAACATTGACCAATGTTTGGCCAATTATTCCACTATGGTTATCGCACCTCAAAACATTGTTCGGATGATGTATTTCAAGACGTTTGTCAGGTTTTTGTCCTTAAAACACTCTTGTGCGTAGGACTAATTTTGTATGCATCTAAACCCAAGCCTCCATTGCTAATTCCAAAATAAAGTAATAAGCCCCAAGAAGCTGTGGTTTGGGTTAAATTTTAAAATTTCCAGGCCTGAAAATGTTTTGGAAAATTAATAAACCCAGAAAGTTTTGGAAAAGTCATAGAAATTTGTTTCGCAAAATATCTGTGTACTTGAATATATGTTTAATTGATAATTGGTTAAACAAATTGCAATACCTTTTACGTTCGGGCAATGAGTCACATCACGTGACGTTATGTTCTCTTCGTGGGGTTACGGTAACTCATTTGCAGCTGAGCAAAACTCGTGCTATGCCGGGAAAATGTCGATTTAATCATGTTTGGCTTCAGTCTGAAAAGTATAATGCATGGCTTGAGAAAGACCAGGTCCCTGGACGTGCAAAATGTAGACTTAAGCCCAATGTATACTTCTGCATCGAGTGTACGCCGTAGCTACGTCGTAGGCTGTGTGTTGCACGTGTAGCCTACGACGTACCCTGATGTGCACCTCTCCAAAAATTGTACGCGGACCGCAAGCGCTGTGATTGGTTTGCCAGAACCCCTCCCCAGGGGTACACATGCTCCCTCTGCATGTGTAACGTCACATCGACGCGGACAAGGATGTAGAAGTTTAAATGGAAATTGACGTGAGATTTTGTGACAGCAACCAGATGTGACACGCCCATGCTTAAGTTTTGCAAGAACTGGTGGATTGAAAATGTAAATGTGTCAGAAAGAGGATTGCTCCTCTGGACACATGTCATAAAACCGTCAGAGCAGCAGTGACAACATGCGAGTGTGTGTGAGTGCTTATCCATAGTAACTAATAAATGCATAATACATAATAAAACTTAATTTTAAACAATTTATTGTTTTTATCCTATTGTTTGTTATATTTATTTACTCGGTCAGTGTCGTTTTGGGTTTTGGTTTTGTAGGCTGTAATGGCATTTTTAAAAACTGAAATGCTTTGGTGAAGTGATATGAAATGCGATCAAGACCTGCCTTGAACTACTTTAGCCGTGCATGTCCCTGAAAATAATTGCACACCTTAGAGCCAACCAGTCAGAATCAAGCATTCAACAGCCTCGTAGTATAATTTTTTATTCTGTGCATTATTACATTTGGAGGTTTTAGCACTGTGTAATTTCTGTGTAGGATTTTGCTTCATGTTAACAATAGGGTACAACGGGGCTAAAGGGTCCACGGGGTACATTTTATTTTCCTCTAAACCTCTAGATGGCACAAAAACTTGCCTCAGCACTTTCCAAAACATCCACTTTTCAAGATGCACGTGGAAATTTGTCTGATCTTTGACGTGATCACCGGCGGCAGCGCAAAGTTGATTCTGCGCTCATTTGATCTAATATTTGATGTTTTTAAAAATGTTGTAGATTTAAGTAGTGAATAAGAATCGCTAAAATGATTGAATATATTTTGAAACAAAGGTCTTGTTAAAGTTTGTCAGTTTTGTTCAAGCTAATTAAAGCAACAGTTTTTCAATAACGGAAGAATATGTAAAAGTGTGGTATTTGGGGTAAAAGGTCGCCCTGCTGTCGGGCAAAAAGGCTCCATATTTAACATGATCATAAACAGCGCTGACTTTAACATGTGTTGACATGACATCATTAGATTCAGATTGTAAGCATCATATATTAAGTTGTGTGTCCACTTTAGAGATAATCACCATATTTATAATGAAACCATCAGATTTAAAAATGTGATATTAATCATATCATATAATAAAATATAATTTATTGTCACTACTGTAAAACTATATTAAATTATTATGGGATCTCCTTCAATGGTTTCATAATCTTTACTTTTTTAAATTATTTTGTTTCTATATTTTTCAGATATATTTCTATATTCACATTTTAATGAGCATATTTACTGATCAAAAATTATTTACATATAAACAGAAAATAGTTCAAACTTTGCTAAAGTGATTGAACAAGTATTAACTTAGACATTATTAAAAACATATTATTTTAGGTGAAGTATTTGTATTAATACTGTGAGCCTTTTGCCCCATGTGTGGGGTAAAAATACAAACATATAAAATACAAAATACAAACATATACAAACACAAACATATATATTTTTCTGTATATCATACATTATAGGAGTAGTGAAAAGCACATTTTTCTTAAGGTGTGTGTTTAGCCCCGTTGTACCCTACTTAAAAGACTTAAGCCAGGGACATACCAAGCCGCCGGGCCGTCGGGCCGATTTTGAGCGTCGACCAACTTATTTTTTTTCAGTGTGTTTCCGCACCGTTGGCTCTAGTTTGGCGCTGTCTGTTTTGTTTTTTTGTTTGTTTTTTGGCCAATTCCACATGTAGAATCGGTGTTGTGCCGTCGGTGAGAGAGAGAACTCTGAGTCAGTTCACGAGAATAAGAGCAAGCGAGCAAGTAAATAAAAACTGAACAGACAGAAGGCTGTTATAATTTTACGTCATCTTACCTGAGCAACACTGCACAAATATTTTCATAATAACATGAGCAGGGTGGAATAAAGGACGAGATCAGCATGATTGATATTCAAAACGGTAAGCAAGTGCTGCTTTGTTTATGGTTTGTATACCTGCAGTCTTTCGCTTTCCCTTTTTGAATGACGAATATAGACAAATATATCTGCTTAAAAAAGGCAGTTATCTCCTTTACACGCAGATGCAGGACGCGTTTGCTAGTTGCCTGTAGTCCTTTTGGTGTGTTCAGGTGCTGTTGTTTTCCCTGATGCAGAAAACACGAGGTGACAACACAGTCGGCTTTCATCAGTGCTAGTTCTTTTGCATCGGTTTGGTGTGTCCCAACTTTTAAAGGCACAGTATGTACGTTTTGCCACTAGAGGTTGCTTATTCAAAACAATAACAAAGGAGTAATGATGCCGTGAATGAGCATGGAATCATGGGAGTTGACGTATTAGCCTCCACAGCTGATGGAAAACCATCCGACAGGACTCATGTTAATGGATGAGTTAATTAGGGCTGGACCAGAATAGTCGAATATTCGTTTGGTGGGTTGATATTTGATTTTAAATTTTGGGATTCGAATATTCAGGGGGTTTTTTCTCGCAAATCCGGCATCCCCCTCGAAACGGTTCTCATTCGTGCTTGAATGGTGGGTTAATTTGCCTATTATTCTTAATGAAAAACACAACAACAAAACAGTACAATGACAAACTCCCTTAAATAGGCGCTTTTACGTTCCGTGTTGAAATCAAATCTTCCGGGATCTTGTCATTCGGCTCCTCGCTCTCGTGACGAGTCCTGCTGCGAATGAGTGTTGCGACTCTTCTCCGGCTCACACTGCGCGTTCAGTTTTTAATTGTAGTTAATCTGTTCTCTAACTGAACTAAATTATTTTTACTACTATAAAATATCAAAACGACGGTGGGGGCAGAGCCGCGGTGGGCAAGTGATGTTACCGGTTTTATGCCTGAACAGCAAGCCTATTACCCGTTATTATCAATCTAAATTAATCTACTGCGAAATATAGGCGCTTGTTACTGGCCGTAACAGACCTGTGTGTTTTGCATCACTAGTGCAGTGTCCATTCTCGGAGCATATAAGCCTACGCCGCTTCTCAAGATTCCTGCCTTTATTAGAGAGAAGAATATGTTCTGCCCCCTCCCTCCGAAGATTAGAATATTCGGTGTTGATTACTACCGAAGCTTCGAAGCTCAAAAAATTGTATTCGGACCAGCCCTAGAGCTAATGTAATAAAGTTTTATCAGGACGGCTGAGAGCCTGCATGGGACATTTTATGTTTCTGTTTTTATCCTGCTTATATGCCGCAGTCGGCCACTGCCACTCATTTCACATGTAATGTCCGCCTCCTTCTTTTCTTGAACTTTGTTACATTATGTTTGATCACTATGATCACAGCAAGTGCTGAATTACTACTCATACAGCTCACCTTTACTTGACAAATTAAAATTGTGGGGTAATGCAGCTCTGTTTTACTTGGTCAAGACAAGCATACTAAAAACACATTTGAGTGTGTTGAAAGTTGTGTTACGTTACTCTGTGGCTGCTATGAGACACTCGTTGCACATTGCAGTAAGCTGGATCGATATTAAAATATCATATTAATAAAAGATGGATGACTTGGGTCGCTAAATGGCATGCGATTAATTTTAAAACATTGTATGATGGATAGAATGCTGTATTACTGTTCCTATAAATAAAGCTCTTTCTGATTATGCTATGTTAGCCAGTTGACAGAACAGTGTTATCTCTGAGGCATGGTACAAACATGTTACTCACAGTAAATCAAGAAAACAAGAGATTTAAACATAAGACAGCCGTGTTGAGCTATATAACAATGATTAGTTTTCCATATCGATAAAGGTATACAAACAGATGCTCACTTGCCTAATACAGTGGTGGTCAGAATTATTGGCACCCTTGGTAAATATGATCAAATATGGCCGTAAAAATAAATCTGCATTGTTTATCCTTTTGATCTATCAAAAAAATTGCAAAAACCTAACCTTTCATTGAAGTAAAAGAATGGAAAGTCAGGGGAAAATTCACAGTATGAAATAAATACTTTTCTCCAAAACACACTGGCCACAATTATTGGCACCCCTAGAATTTTTATGAGCAAAATATCTCTGAAATACATTCCCATTAATATTTACTTTTTTTGTGTTTTTTTTTTTGTTGTTTTTTTTGCACCCCATGATGACTAGGAACATGAAATTGTCTAGCTATGACGTCTTGTTTCACAGGAGTATAAATATGAGGAAACAGAAAGGCCAAATTCCCTTAATCATCATCACAATGAGAAACCAAAACCAAAGAACATAGTTCTGATGTGCAGCAAAAGATTGTTGAGCTTCACAAAACAGAAAGTGGCTGTAGGAAAATAGCTAAAGTATTGACAATTTCCACCATCAGGCCAATAATTAAGAAGTTCCAATCAACTAAAGATGTTACGAATCTGCCAGGAAGAGGATCTGTGTCTATATTGTCTTAATGCACTTCGAGGAGGAGAGTTTGCATGGACAAAGACTCTCCAAGGATCACAGATGGAGAATCACAGAGATTAGTTGACTCTTAGGGTCAGAAAGCCTAAAAAAAAATAAAAAAAAATTAATACTCAGACAACCCCTACATCACCACATATTGTTTGGGAGGGTTTCAAGAAAAATCCTTCTTGCTCATCCAGAAACAAACTCCAGCACATTCAGTTGTCAGACACGACTGGGAATTCAAAAGGGACCTGGTTCTGTGGTCACTATAAAAAGAGCTTTTTGGCAGTAAACCCACCGGATGTGTTTGGTGCAAACAGGGCTAAAAAGTACCCCATGCCCACGGTTAAAAATATAGCTGGATCTTTAATGTTGTGGGCCTATTTTTTGTTTGCTGGAGGTCCTGGACATCTTGTTCAGATGCATGGCATCATGGATTCTAGCAAATACCAACAGATAAAAAAAATCTCTGCTAGAAATCTTATAATGGGCCGTGGTTGAATCTTTCACCAGGTCAATGATCCAAAAAACATCAAAATCAACACACAAATGTGTCACTGAGCACAAAATGAAGCTTCTGCCATAGAACCCTATAGAAAATGAGTGGGTGAACTGAAGAGAAAAAGCATCAACATGGATCTGGGAATCTGAAGGATCTGGAGAGATTCTGTATGGATGTTATCATGTCAGGTGTTTTCCAAACTCATCAGGCATTATAGAAGAAGACTCAGAGCTGTTATCCTGGCAAAAGGAGGTTGCAAAAAGTATTTAATAAAAGGGTGCTAATAATTATGGCCAACGTGTTTTGGAGAAAAGCATTTATTGCATAATGTGATTTACTCCCCACTTTCCATTCTTTTACTTCAATGAAAGGCACGTTTTTTTGAAAGATAGATCAAAAGGATAAACAATGCAGATTTATTTTTACAGCCATCTTTGATCATATTTACCAGGGGTGCCAATAATTCTGACCACCACTGTAAAACACATAATATAAAAAGCATCTGTGGTGTTTCTGGATTCTATGGAAGTAATTGAGGGTAGCGTAGATATGACGTAAAATTGCTGATTTCTCCAGATTTTTGGATAATGTACACAAGCCAACAAAATATATAGAATTGTTCTAGTGGATTCTGGATATTTTAAACCAAAAATCTTACATATTGTGCCTCAATAATATAAATATTAATAAGTATTAATAAGTAACTATTATGGAAATAATATACTTTAAAAGAATATACTGTAGATTGTTTTCAGTTAAATCTTGTTTACAATTAAATGAAAAGGTATTAGTATTAAATGCAATTAGTTAAAAGTGCTTTTTAAGTATTTCTTATTTACATGTTTATAAGTCATTTTATAATTATTACTTCTATTGTCTTATATTGTTCAATTGTACCATTGAATGTACTGGCAATCATTTATGGTAAACTAAAATATACTTTAATGTTATTAATTATCTTTAAACATCTTTAAGTTCTATTAAAAGTGTAAGTATTGTGTTGAAATGATAAGGTTGCAATTTAGTACACTGTATCAAATGTAATATCAGTTACATTTTATTTTATTTTAAAGTGACAGTTCCATTGTACTTACTCAAAGAAGTATTAAGTAATATTAATTAACCACATGCATTTACTATAGCGTTAGGGTTAGTGTAAGGGTTAGCAATTAAAAATACATTTATATGTGCCGTATATATAGAGCACACTAAAAGTGCACATTCAATACAATTAAACACACTTTTTCACATGGGTGGTGGTATTGTGCATATCAGGTTGTCATGACAACAAAGCTGCAGACTGGATCTAATTTACACAGATATGGTTTGTAAGCAATTGAATCACACTGGTCTATTGTATTGACCAGTTTTACTCTTTTTGTTATATTTCCAAAATAGTTTGTATTTTAATTATTAGGGTCTAGTACTGCATACTTTTATTGTAATAACCTTACTGTAACTGTGATTGAGGGACAAGTCAAAAATATTTTCTGTTAATCATCACAATGCTGTGGTAACATTCCTTTAACCAGACGAAATGTGTTGATGGCAGGAGAAATTAGAGTGGCACACTAGCGCCTTCCTGTGGTCAGTGGGAGCTCTGCATCTGAGACGTGTCTCGCCCTAGGCTTGATCCATCACAGATGGGAGCATGGCTGGGTGTGATTCTCTCAAGCTGGCAAAGGAGCAATCGATCAGCCGTGTTATGAAAAGATGCTTAAATCATTCATAGGGCTTTCTAAAGAAGATGGCACCATTGCAGTGCATCTCTGACAGCTAATTGAGCTTAGCCACTGATTCTTAAATACTGGGACAAAGCATTCAACAGAACTGAAATAAAAAAGTTTATGTACAGTAAAGGATTTGTTTTAGATTAATATGTCACCGGGTTGAGAGTCAGATGGATGTTGAACTGCATTCAAATATAATATTCCCACATGAACAATATGTCTAAAGCGTGTGCGTGTGTGTGCGTGCGTGCGTGCGTGCGTGTGTGTGTGTGTGTATATATATATGATGACATGGTGTCCCAGTTTTCCAAAAAGAACTTCAAATTTTGATTGGTCTGACCACAGAACAGTTTTCCACTTTGCCACAGTCCATTTTAAATGAGCCTTGGCGCAGAGAAAACGCCTGCGCTTCTGGATCATGTTTAGATATGGCTTCTTTTTTGACCTATAGAGTTTTAGCTGGCAACGGTGAATGGCACGGTGGATTGTGTTCACTGACAATGTTTTCTGGAAGTATTCCTGAGCCCATGTTGTGATTTCCATTACAGTAGCATTCCTGTATGTGATGCAGTGCCGTCTAAGGGCCCGAAGATCATGGGCATCCAGTATGGTTTTCCGGCCTTGACCCTTACGCACAGAGATTGTTCCAGATTCTCTGAATCTTTGGATGATATTATGCACTGTAGATGATGATAACTTCAAACTCTTTGCAGTTTTTCTCTGAGAAACTCCTTTGTGATATTGCTCCAGTATTTTTGGCCGCAGCATTGGGGGAATTGGTGATCCTCTGCCCATCTTGACTTCTGAGAGACACTGCCACTCTGAGAGGCTCTTTTTATACCCAATCATGTTGCCAGTTGACCTAATAAGTTGAAATTGGTCCTCCAGCTGTTCCTTATATGTACATTTAACTTTCCCGGCCTCTTATTGCTACCTGTCCCAACTTTTTGGAATGTGTAGCTCTCATGAAATCCAAAATGAGCCAATATTTGGCATGACATTTCAAAATGTCTCACTTTCAACATTTTATATGTTATCTATATTCTATTGTGAATAAAATATAAGTTTATGAGATTTGTACAGTGTCCCAACTTTTTTGGAATCGGGTTTGTGTGATGTATATATTATATATATATATAATTTTAGTTTGTTTAATTTCACAAATACAATAAATATTATTAAAATCAAAAGGTCTAAATGGTATTATTAAAATCAAATCTATATTATTTAATGGACATGAGCTGACATGATTAATAAATACTGTATTAAACGTAATGTTCATCGTTAATGTTAGTTAATTAACTAATGTGACATTACTGTTAAGTGTTATCAATTATTCTTTTAAATATACGTTTAAATTTGTTTTGTAATGTCATAATTTTAAAAGATTGAAGAGAAAATTAAATAAAAACTGCAGTCCCTGTCAAAAATTTGGAAACAGTCTCACCAAGGCTGAAATTATATCTTAAAAAACAGCAAAAACAGTATAATAATAATAATAATAATAATAATAATAATAATAATAATAATAATAATAAAAATCTGCAATATTAGAATGATTTCTGAAGGATCATGTGACTCTAAAGACTGGAGTAATGATGATGAAAATTCAGCTTTGATCACAGGAATAAATGACATTTTTATAGAAAACAGTTAATTTGTAATAATAGTTTGCAATATTACTGTTTTTACTGTATTTTGATTAGATAAATGCAACCTTGGTGAGCAGAAGAGACTTCTAATATATAAAACAAAACTTTACCATAATTAAATCCAGTACACAGAATTCATAAATCAGTGCAGATAGCTAATGTGTGTAAAAACTTGGGCCGATTATAAGAGATACAGACCATAGCTTTTAAGACATCACATGATACAAATCAAATGACTTTTTTAGCTGAAAAGTACTTCCTGGTACTGATTATCATAATCATGTACCTTTGTATTATAGTAGCAAGGTACCAAAGAAAAGTGGCCATGGTGCCATTTTTCAATTGTGTGTATTTTTTGTTAGTGTGGAGCACAAAATTATGATCTCAGTTTTCAATTACTCATTGAATCACCACTTAGCATAGACATCTTCATTATAAAGCACTGGCTATAATGGCTCATTATGCAGAGAAGTGCCGCTCTGTAGTCCAAAAACAAATTGGAAGGGCTTTTTCCATTGTTAGATCTGTGAGTGTCGACAGAAGTCGTGCTAAGTGGAGGGCTGTTCTTGGCACGCGCTCCCTGGCATTCGCATACGGATCCAGCTGCAGTGGCGCTCTCCGGTTCATCAGTGCAACCCACTCCCCAAGTCGCCTTTTTGCCCTGCATTTGGCAGGCGAGCAACTCCAATTTCCACAATGTTATGAACATTTTACGCACAAGCAGATTGAGGATACTAGGGGAGAATGAGAATGCCAAAATCCCGGAAATTAAGCAAGTTGGCACAGCATGCCGCACTAGCTCTTGACGTCCCGGTTCAGCAACCTTGAACCAGTTTGTTAGCCTCCCAAATGAACAGTGACGGGGCAGAGATATGAATTGCATAAATAAATGAATGAGTAAACAAACCAGAGTGAAGGCCGAAGCGGGTCTCGTGGCAATCCAGGGGCTTGAGCTCCACGGTTAATGATCAGCAAATAGCTGGACGCGCAGATAAAATTCATTTGGACATGAAAACGGCTAGTGTCAGCCACATGGAAAACTCAAAAGCAAATTTTAAACCGTCTGTCTGCCTCTCACCTCATAAATCCCAAACAGTATCTCTAGAAACACTTGTTTCGCTTCCAGCGTTTAATGTACGTGAATTCTGTTGAGCTTTTTTAATACTTTTCGTGTTTTCAGTTAGATATTTTGTACAAAATATTCAATATTGCATCATAGTTCTACATGGTTTTCAGCTAAAATATATGTTTTTTAATGTGATGTCTCAAAACTAAACAGTAATTAAAGTAGAAATATATTTATATCAACAGAATAGCCCTTTAAATGCCAAATAAATTAATACACGTTACCTCAGCACACAAAAGCCTGCAGAATTGGCAAGATTTCTCCAGCAGCAAACTCTGGCACACAGAGTTTTTTTGAGTTAGCTGTGAATGTGTTGCTCTACAGAGTTAGTCTCATCACATAGAATTTTATGCTGGCGCTGGTTAATTGGCTCAGAAAACTATTTATGCATTTCACGCCCCACATTACCATCTGTCTCTTCACAGAATATCCTGAATCATTCATTTGAATATGGATGAAATAGGCCATAATGTGACAACTTTGGAAGAAAATTAGGAACGACAAAAACTTTCACTTTTAGGGTCCATATTTCTAGTTAACACAGTGTCATAATCAAAGATAAACTGCATATTTTCCTTGTTAGTCTGAAGGGTAAAATAAATTCACAGCAGCGTCGCCCCATCACTGCAATCTAGGCATGTGATTTGGCTCTTCAATGCTGTCAGTGACTGCACGGTGCGTCTGGATATGTGCCCAGTCATAATATTCTTTCCAACATTTGATGAATTACTTCCACCATGATCAATAAAGAATGTACGCAAATGGAAAAATACCTTTCAATAGCACAAAACTAATCGCAGCAAGAAAATAGTGCTAGGTTTTGTGAATAAGGTGTAATCAATGAGCCTAATTTATATGAAAAGGAGATGTGTTTGCACTGAAAAGAATGATAATGACTTACAGTAATTTGAGTATCTATAGAGTAGTATTGCATCCTTCATATCTCAGAAGAGCCTTTAGTTTGACAGATACGCTGTACCGAGTCTTTCCGAAAACAGCTGAGCTCGTGCAGCCGTGCAGTGGCGTCATGAACACACACACACACACACACACACACACACACACACACACACACACACACAATACATCATGGCATTATCCCTGGATAACTTTCAATTCACTATAGCTACGTTGCTGTTGTTGACATTATATGCATTTATGCCCGATTGCCAACAAAACACACATTTGATGCAGTTTCACTCACCACCTGTGGTGTCGACTCATGACCAGGAACAAACAAACACACTTGCAGAACTCTGTTGCTGCTCCGGAAAGACAAACTGCATCCACTCTTTCCTTAACGCTGGGTTATTTGGGAAGCTGAACAAGGTTATCTTTCCCTCACAACCAGAAACACTTCTTTAGTGGCATTGTTGATTTTGTCTAAAACAAAATGACAGCGCTGTCGACGGCTTCTGTAACCTGATAGGAGCTCGTTGGTGGACGCGCTCTTGCTCTCGCTCTGGTTGATGTGCGCACGCACTCATCCGAGAGAAGTGCTCATACAAGCAATTCCGCCCTTTATGCCACCATACAGTGCCATACTCGGAAAAAACTTTACGAAACTTATTCGAATCCTGAAGGAGTGTATTTAGCACAGAAATACTCCGTCATACATCCAACTTGTTATTTGAAACTTTGGCCATGTTTAGCATGAGAATCCAACTCTTTAACAGTGTTAACAAGTCTGATTGGCTGTGATTTTGATGCTTTGAGTAGCTTTTCGCTTTTAGTAAGAACAGAATTGCTTGCTTCCAATTAGGATGAGGTGAGTTCTTATATTCTTAAGACTACAACATCCACAGGGTTGTCAGATCAGCTGGGAAATGAATTTGTTCCATGTGAGTTCTTTCATTGTACTTTTAAAGTCCATCATACTATTTTCTAGCTATTTGCTGCTTGTTAAAATGACCTGAAGGGGACAGTAGGTTAGTTGGGATCTTGTTCCACCACAGTGATTTCTTGGCACCCATAATTTTTCTATTGGCAGTGTAATTCCTGGTGGATCTTGTGCCCTTTTGCATGCTTGAACACTGGCTGGGCCGATAGAGAGACTACTGAACCATAAATACCAGCACTATCCCTAGAGCAGAATGACTGGCAAAGTGTCAGAGAAAAACAAACTTTTGTCGCTTTTTTCTCAGCATGGACAGTCCTCATAAATCAATGGACGCTGACGCTGTTAATCTTCTCCGCTTTGTCACATGCTAAGATCAATGTTTCGTTTTCCAGGTGAAGGAAAGTAATGAATCATTAGTTTCAGAAAGCTCTGAGGCACTGCCTTTTCTCTCGGGATATGAGGACTGCACTATACTATTCATTCAGGTCCTGCTTTAAAATAAACTTCTGAAATTTAATTACTGTCACACATAGACAGGTTTCCTCCTTTCTGAGCCTGGTTTTAACACCCCATGAAATGGCTTGAAGGGATAGTTAACGCCAAAGAAATTCGTAACTATTTTATGTTTTTGGCGAATTGGTGGCTAATTCATGCAATCTCATTCAAATGTTTTTATAAGATTGTAGTTGTTCATCTTCATGTTTTATCTAATAATCATACATTTTTTATATAATGCAAAATTCATACAAAATTGCAACCTCATGAAAGAGTTACACTGTCCAGCGAGATCAGTTGCATTTACTCTTTCTCTCGTTATATATACCGTGGAACTGTCACGGTTAGACTCAGACTCGATGTTGAAGAATTGAAGATTGAAGAATAACAAACTGGTACGATTTAGGTGATTTAAGAGTTTGTGTTCTCTTGACGAGGTGAGACAGCTAGTGATGGTGTGTGTGTGTGTGTGTGTGTGTGTGTGTGTGTGTGTGTGTGTGTGTGTGTGTGTGTGTGTGTGTGTGTGTGTGTGTGTGTGTGTGTGTGTGTGTGCGCGCGTGCGTGCGTGTGCGTGTGTGTGTGTTTGTGTTCTTGTTTAACCTACATTGAGAAGACCAAATGTCCCTACAAAGATAGTGAAGTGTGAAAAATGTGACATTGTGAGGTCATTTGGTCAGGCCCCATGAGGAAAACAGCTTATAAATAATACCAAGGGATGTTTTTTGAAAATAAGTAGGGTTAGTGTAAGGAGAATATACAGTTTGCAGCATAAAAACCATTATGGAAAGTCTACAGAAAAACAAGTTATTTTTTTGTGTGTGTGTGTGTGTGTGTGTGCGTGTGCGTGTGCGTGTGTGCGTGTGCGCGTGTTTGTGCGTACTTTATAAGCATGCAAGCAACTTTATTTATATAGCACATTTTTTAACAACAGCCGTTGCCCCAAAGTGCTTTACAGAAATAAAAACATTAAAATCAACATTTAATGTTGCATACACCCAAGCAAACATTACTTATTCAAATGCTAAAGAAAAGAAATACGTCTTTAAATAAGACTTAAAAATGGCAATTGAAGGAGCTGACCTCACATGGAGTGGGAGACTATTCCAGAGTTATAACTATGATGAGGGCTGATGAGTGGCAGGTGTGCATTGTTAGTATTCAATGCACACCTAAATTAAATAAAAACTGAATACTTTTTTATGTGTTTTGGCTGTTCATTTACATGACAATGGCGTTTTGGGGGCCTGAAAACGCAAATGGGTTTAAAAGTGCAAGTTTTTGGAAACAATGGTGATATCGTCTCCATGTAAAGTTAAAAAAACGTAAAGAAAAAAGTGACGTGCTTGTGTATTATGTGTTTAGGCTATAGGCGTGTGGTGTTTCTCTACAAAGAGACATCACCTGGCATGGCATGAATAATACAGTGCTTTTAGCTGTCTTCATGGATTCCCATGAACAAATGAAACCATTTCAGTACATCTGTTTTTAACGCACAAGGTACCCCTTTAGCATGTTTTTTGATGTGCAGAATACTCCATTGATTTCAATGAGAAACCTTTGGCATCATATTCATAGTTTTCACGTGTCGTCACACGCTTATAGGAACGCCCACCTGGAGGGCAAAACAAGGCTTTCCCACCAATCATTTATACCAGGATTGTAGTCAGTATTAATGCTGTAAGTCAGTGATATTAAAATACCAAATTCAATATACACTGTTGTCATGACAGACTGGAGGACACAGAGGTTAGTGAGCGGTGACAAGTTTATTGGAGTCAGGCAGTGAAAACAGTGAACTGGTGAAAACACAGGGGAGGTGCGAGGCTTAGCTGGAGTGGCGAAGGCGGATGATAACACGAAGGGACTGGGGAGCGTGGAATCTCGGAGAACCCGGAAGTAGAGCTAGCGAAGGCTTGCAGAAGGCGCAGAGTAGCGGGACAGTCGGACTAGCGTGAGCTGAGACCAGACACTGAGTGAGGGGAGAGGGCTGGTGATAAAGGCTTCAGTGATGGGAAACAGGTGCGGGTGCTCAGTACTCAGGTGATTGGGAACGAGTGGGCGGAGCGTGGGAGTCTGGAGCAGAGGGCGTGGCTGAGTCCGTGACAACTGTATTGATGTTGCATACTTTGTACAGGAAAGTAGATGAACACAGAAGCTTCAAGCTTCAAGAGTTTTATTTGTCACAAACACAGTTATATACAGAATATACAACCGGCAGTGAACAGGTCCGCTCCATGGACAGTGCAAATTCACAGTTAAAAACACAAGGAGGAAATTACAATAGAAATAGAATAAGAAAAGTACTATATATATATATATATATATATATATATATATATATATATATATATATATATATATATATATATATATATATATATACTATACACTCACCTAAAGGATTATTAGGAACACCATACTAATACTGTGTTTGACCCCTTTCGCCTTCAGAACTGCCTTAATTCTCGTGGCATTGATTCAACAAGGTGCTGAAAGCATTCTTTAGAAATGTCGGCCCATATTGATAGGATAGCATCTTGCAGTTGATGGAGACATCCAGGGCACGAAGCTCCCGTTCCACCACATCCCAAAGATGCTCTATTGGGTTGAGATCTGGTGACTGTGGGGGCCATTTTAGTACAGTGAACTCATTGTCATGTTCAAGAAACCAATTTGAAATGATTCAAGCTTTGTGACGGTGCATTATCCTGCTGGAAGTAGCCATCAGAGAATGGGTACATGGTGGTCATAAAGGGATGGACATGGTCAGAAACAATGCTCGGGTAAGCCGTGGCATTTAAACGATGCCCAATTGGCACTAAGGGGCCTAAAGTGTGCCAAGAAAACATCCCTCACACCATTACATCACCACCACCAGCCTGCACAGTGGTAACAAGGCATGATGGATCCATGTTCTCATTCTGTTTACACCAAATTCTGACTCTACCATCTGAATGTCTCAACAGAAATTGAGACTCATCAGACCAGGCAACATTTTTCCAGTCTTCAACTGTCCAATTTTGGTGAGCTCATGCAAATTGTAGCCTCTTTTTCCTATTTGTAGTGGAGATGAGTGGTACCCGGTGGGGTCTTCTGCTGTTGTAGCCCATCCACCTCAAGGTTGTGCATGTTGTGGCTTCACAAATGCTTTGCTGCATACCTCGGTTGTAATGAGTGGTTATTTCAGTCAAATTTGCTCTTCTATCAGCTTGAATTAGTCGGCCCATTCTCCTCTGACCTCTAGCATCAACAAGGCATTTTTGCCCACAGGACTGCCGCATACTGGATGTTTTTCCCTTTTCACACCATTCTTTGTAAACCCTAGAAATGGTTGTGCGTGAAAATCCCAGTAACTGAGCAGATTGTGAAATACTCAGACCAGCCCGTCTGGCACCAACAACCATGCCACGCTCAAAAATTGCTTTCCCATCCTGACATTCAGTTTGGAGTTCAGGAGATTGTTTTGACCAGGACCACACCCCTAAATGCATTGAAGCAACTGCCATGTGATTGGATGATTAGATAATTGCATTAATGAGAAATTGAACAGGTGTTCCTAATAATCCTTTAGGTGAGTGTATATATATATTTATAGGGTTTACAAAGAATGGTGTGAAAAGGGAAAAACATCCAGTATGCGACAGTCCTGTGGGCGAAAATGCCTTGTTGATGTTAGAGGTCAGAGGAGAATGGGCCAACTGATTCAAGCTGATAGAAGAGCAACTTTGACTGAAATAACCATTCGTTACAACCGAGGTATGCAGCAAAGCATTTGTGAAGCCACAACATGCACAACCTTGAGGCGGATGGGCTACAACAGCAGAACACTACAAATAGGAAAAAGAGGCTACAATTTGCACGAGCTCACCAAAATTGGACGGTTGAAGACTGGAAAATGTTGCCTGGTCTGATGAGTCTCGATTTCTGTTGAGACATTCAGATGGTAGAGTCAGAATTTGGCGTAAACAGAATGAGAACATGGATCCATCATGCCTTGTTACCACTGTGCAGGCTGGTGGTGGTGGTGTAATGGTGTGGGGGATGTTTTCTTGGCACACTTTAGGCCCCTTAGTGCCAATTGGGCATCGTTTAAATGTCCATCCCTTTATGACCACCATGTACCCATTCTCTGATGGCTACTTCCAGAAGGATAATGCACCATGTCACAAAGCTTGAATCATTTCAAATTGGTTTCTTGAACATGACAATGAGTTCACTGTACTAAAATGGCCCCCACAGTCACCAGATCTCAGCCCAATAGAGCATCTTTGGGATGTGGTGGAACGGGAGCTTTCGTGCCCTGGATGTGCATCCCACAAATCTCCATCAACTGCAAGATGCTATCCTATCAATATGGGCCAACATTTCTAAAGAATACTTTCAGCACCTTGTTGAATCAATGCCACGTAGAATTAAGGCAGTTCTGAAGGCGAAAGGGGGTCAAACACAGTATTAGTATGGTGTTCCTAATAATCCTTTAGGTGAGTGTATATATATCTGTAGAATTATAAATAAATAATAATAATAAATAAAATAAAAAAAAATATAAAAATAAAGAAGTGGAATAAAATAAGTGAAATAAACTGTGCAGTGAGTAAACTGTAGACTTATAAACATGCAGTTAACAGAAATGTACAAAGAAGTATAATGTGCAAACAGGTTTATAACAGGTTGTTACACAGTAACAACGAGAACAGAAAGTGCAGTGCAATGTCAGTATATCGATGGTCACGTGATGTTAAGTGACTGAGTTCAGGAGTCTGATGGCCTGGGGGAAGAAGTTCCTCCTGAGTCTCTCAGCTTTGGCCATCAGGCTTCGGAAGCACGTACCAGATGGCAGCAGCGTGAAATGAGGGTTTGCAGAGGTTTCTCGTTAAGTGTTTTCCCCTCAAAACCTATTATAAAGAAAACGCGTTGCATTCATATTCTTGACTCATCTACTCACCTATATAGTATGCATCATCAAAAGGGTGTAAACTGAATTTAATCTTTTAATATCACTGTACATTAAGGCACTTTAAGGGTGGGTTGCACTAATAAGAATTATTTAGCCTGGCTTGGGTTCACCCCGATCATCCCTTTAATTCTAATGGTCTTTCTACATGGTTAATCTGTGTTTAAAATGAAGTGGTATAAAACAACTCAATTTAAAATAAAACCCAGATCAACAAATATATGATTAGCATTAAACTACCTCTATAGTGTTTTTCACGTTAAGCAATTTAAAACTGTCCCGCTGTTTTTAGTGACTGAAATACTGCAGCAGGTGCTGTATATGGATCATAAGTGCCTAAAAAGTGCATCTTGTTCACATATTTTAGTTTTAAGATGGAAATTTGACAGGCTTGTGCTGCAGTTCAATGGAGTTCTTGCTTCAATGGCGGTTTTGCCCTCCAAGGCTCCACGACAGTCACATGACTGAAAACTATGAATACAGACGCGTTGGGCATGGTTATCGTCATGATGAACTATATATTGGGTTATGATTTTGCCATTCTGACATGGAGTGTGATTCTCAATTTAATCAGCCAGCATAATTTTATTTACATTTATTTTCTATTCAGACACGTTTGAACACGTAACACAACCCCATCCCTAAACCTACCCATTTGTGTATTATTAACAAATTTGTTTGCCCATATAATCTTAAGATATTTAGGTAAGCTTATTTGGCTTGCTGTCTACTGATGAGGGGCTCCATGAAGCAGTTTCAACTCGAGCTGTGATATACCCCTACAGTGACTAAATGATTATGTAGGGCAAAGTACCTAAAATAAAGGTGGAGTTTGGGGAGGTGGGATGCTGGAACATCTGAGACTGAGGAGAGGTAAGTAGCTGTTTGTATGCTCTGGCTGTTGGCTGTTGATTGGAAGATTAAATGGGCTCGTGCCTCCCTAAATTATGTTTAGAATTTCACTAATCTTCACTAATCTAAAAAAAGCACAAATCTTCCAAGTGTTCCGAGGCCAACTGATTGATTTATGTGAAGAAAATCTCCAAAAGCGATCAACGTCTCCATCCGCCGAAGATCATGAACACGTTCCAAAAATTGCCGCCCGAAGAAACGTTACATCAGCTTGGATAGTTAAATAACATTGGCTCACATATTTCTCATGGTCAATTGCGTCATTACGTTAGCTTTGATTGTAAAATGTCATTGGCTCTCGTGTGTCTCGTGACCGTTCGCATCATGCTAAAAAGTCGTGTGTATCATTTGAATGGGATATGACTGACTGAGTGGAATGTGTGTGTTCACGGAGCGGTGGGATCATCATTTCCACGATTAAAACATCACGATCAACTCTGTTCTTCGCATAAAGAAAGATATCGTATGACTTCAGAAGACTTGGAATGCAACACAAGTTAATACTTTTATACAGTTTTTTTGTCAGTTTTTGCAATAAATACCTGTGACTGTACTTTTATTTGCCTGTTACATGTTTTATATTATTGAGAAGTTTTATGTTTTATGAAATCATGTCTACTTTTACAAATACAAAAAAAAAATGAAATGCGTCTTAATCTGACGCATTGGGCAAACAATTGAAATAAAAAATGACGCTAAAGGGGTACCCTGTGGGTTAAAAAATGACACCGAAGGGAACTGACCCTTGAACTGAGCGTCAGTATGTGACGAGGTGGTGTGACACCGTGTCGACCACATTTATCAAGCTACACATTACAATAATAATAATTATTATTATTAGTAGTAGTAGTAGTAGTAGTATCATAATCATAAAAGTAGTCCATACAACAAAAGAAAAGACATTGGCCAAAAATGTTCTCAGCAAAAGTCTTCAATATTTTTGGTCTGAAATAAAGACTGTACATTTTAAATGTGTACATCGTCTCTAAAAAAGGGAATTTTGTCATATTTAAGAGTACATTAGCATATAGATGGTTTCATGAACTAAAAGCCACAAAAGAAACAATTTTGCGTTCATGACTGTTAACGGCCTTATTATATTTTAAAGGTATACTGTGCTGCCTGCAGAGTATAATTATATTCTGTGGATTGCTAAACACTTTAATTGGCAAGATTTTGTGTGCCCAGCTAGGAGATATTCATTAAAAATAATTCAGAAAAATAAATAAATATTATTTTAATAATTTTCATAACAATTACCTTGTATCCGGTGTTTTGTGGTTCTTTTAATATTCTTTTTAGAGAATCATAATTAGAAAGTCAGATAGCATGCTTTGAATTATGAACAGCAAATAATGGCATGAGTCCAATTACTAATGTTCTGTCTTTTTTTATTTTTTTTTATTGGAAGATAAGGATGAAAAAAAAAAGGAAGAAAAGAGACAAGGAAAACAGTAACAGCAGGAGCCTTCGGATCACCAAAATCCGCAGCTAAACAATACATCACATCTGGTCATTGTCTTTCAACTGTGCAATGTCAAGAGGTAACCCAAGGAAGAAGAGCGAATGAAAGACTGAGTCAATCACCCATTTATCAAGAGTAAGGTGCATGAAATTGGCTTTTAACCTTGCAGTTAGGAGATTTAATTGGAAATCATGCTTTTGCCAGGGGAGGGGAGAGGAAGGGGGTGTCCAAACAGCATGATTAATGACTTTTGGGACATGAGACTTTGAGCTAATGAGAGACTTAGGGAGGAGCTGAGGTTTAGGTGACTAACCAATCAGGACAAGTTGGACAGGATGACCAGAGGAATATGATTTGCACATTAGATGGACAGATTACCCTTATCTGTTGGACATGAGTGGCACCATGTACCAGTGAGGGTAGTTGGTCTGGAACATTGGGCAACAGATGTCACCAAGGCCCTTTTGTGAAAGAGCTTTGCCCTGCAGTCTTCAACACACCCAATGCCATGCAGGAATCACCTCTCGCACCAGTGCAACCCACAACAGATGGACAGACAGAGGGACTGATAGAGGGTAAACGAGAAGGGCGGTTCACACAGCTTGTTCCAATATGGTATGTAGTCAGGGTGCACTTGCAATTCTAAAAGGCCTCCTAGTGTATGTCCCTTTTATGCCAAAATTATTCAAGAACTGGTGCCCAAACTAGAACGTTTTCACCACAGAAAAGCCTGGTCTGTTAAACGGTAAATTTTGGAGGGATAACGCTTTATTTCCACTTTTTTGTACTAACTCATTGTACTAACTATAAGAAACTTTGCAACTACATATCAACTATCCCTCATTAGAGCATTACTAGACTGTTAGGTTAGGTGTTAAAGGACAACTCCGGGGAATTTTTAAGTTAATCTTGATCGTTATACCTTTGTGAGTACTGTCTATAAAAAAAAAAAAACTAACCGGATTGGTGCTTGCAACAAGGAGCTGTTACAGTTAATGCCCAGAGCTCCCACTCAGCTAAAACGGCAGTTATCGGGGCATATACATAAAGTGTCTTTGTGCCTCTTAACAGACACAAAATTCAATCAAAATGTCTGTCCAACATGAACAGGGCCCTTACATTTTTAGCCACTTAGCCGTTGTTTAAATTCACCTAAATAGTGTTTTAGATGGCTATCTGTGGTCTCGCGCTGAAGTCCCGTGGGAACTCAGTTGTAGCCGGAAAAAGGTAAATAGTCCAGGTGGGAAGAGCATTGTGTGTGAGCAGCTCCGTGTTGCAAGCACCAATCCGGTTCGTTTGTTTTTTTGTTCTTTCTATAGACAGTACTCACAAAGATATAACAATCAAGATTAACTTAAAAATTCCCCGGAGTTCTCCTTTAAGGTTCGGGTTAGTAGAATAAGTTGACATGTAGTTACTTATAGTCAGTAGAATATCTGTTTGGAAGCATCAAAATAAAGTGTTAGTAGATATTAAGTAGACAGTCTACTCTAATACATAATACTCTAATGAAAGTTAGTTGACATGATGTTACTTAAGGTTAGTAGAATGTCTAAAGTCAAAATGGGTTCCCATGGCCGAGCAGCTGCATCCAGTCCTTACATCACCAAGTGCAATGCAAAGCGTCGGATGCAGTGGTGTAAAGCCAATCTGATGGACGGGTCCAGACTGGGTTTGGCGGTTGCCAGTAGAACGGTACTTTTCTGACTGCATTGTGCCAAGTGTAAAGTTTAGTGGAAGGGGGATTATGTGTGGGGTTGTTTTTCAGGGGTTGGGCTTGGCCCCTTAGTTCCAGTGAAAGGAACTCTTAATGCTTCAGCAAACCAAGACATTTCTGACAATTTCATGCTGAAAAATTTCCATAAACACACTCCTAAACCTTGTGGAAAGCCAGAAGAGTTGAAGCTGTTAAAGCTGCAAATGGTGTGCCAACTCCATATTAGACCCTACAGATTAAGAATGTCATTAAAGTTCATGTGCATGTAAAGGCAGACGTCCCAAAACCTTTGGCAATATAGTGTGTGTGTGTGTGTGTGTGTGTGTGTGTGTGTGTGTGTGTGTGTGTGTGTGTGTGTGTGTGTGTGTGTGTGTGTGTGTGTGTGTGTGTGTGTGTGTGTGTGTGTGTGTGTGAGATATATAAAGCACTAACAATGTTACAACAATGAAATAACAATGTGTAAGCTTAAGTCTGAACTACCAACAAAAAGGGCAACAAAGATTTGATGCCATTTTTACTGTAAAGTAAAACTGAGACGAATTAATTAAGGCAAGACACAGGGTCAGTTTTGAAATTTTGGGCTGTTTTGCTCTCATGTGTCTTATTTCAGACTACTGGAGATAAGACATCCATAACACACATTTAGGTGTTTATATTATAACATTTTATCTATTTGTGTCTGCAGGTTTCAATTTCACTATATATTTTTCTCTCATCCACTGAACCAGAAATCCCCACATCAGTAGCACTTTCCAGTTTTATTCCAATCTAAAATCTGAAGGTTTTTACAGTGGGATTTGTTTATATATAATTTGCCTGGTTTATATAACATTTTATTCCTAAAAACACAGAACAGTTGTCTTAATGTACCATGATTAACAAACTTTGAAAAGTATGGTGATATTTATTAGTTCATTTTTTACCCTATTCACTGGTAATTAACATGTAGTAATATCCAATTGCATACGGAGTCATTTGAATTATGCTCGTTGATCACACCTCTTGTGGTCTGATTGGTTGAAGGACTATCCAATTGTGTACAGAGTCATTTGAATTATGCTCGTTGATCACGCCTCTTGTGCTATCTTAAAAGATAGAGCTTGATCTGGTGATAGCCAGACAACATTTGGTTTGTACTAGTCAACCAAAATGGCCCCATCAAACCAGTCACACTTTAGTGTATTCTCACTTCACTGTCAATATAAGTTGAATCCACACACTGTCAGCACAGGTCTCAAATATCAGCAGCATATAAATCAGCCCATTTCCACAACGAATAAAAGGTACATTTTAAATGATGCCGTGTCATTTTCAAGAGGTAGATAGGATTCAGGAATATAAATTATGTGCTGACTGTACAAGAGCCAGGCTTGGGCAATTCCACCTGTGCAACCCGATCTGCATATAAATTCATGCCACGCACCATTTGGTTGTTAATTTATTTTGCAATTCATGCATCCCTGCATCTGGGCTTGAACACTGTAAATATTTCATATCGTCATTTAACATTAACTTGTTCAACATGGCACTTGAGTGCTTTACTAAATGTGTGTCCGTAAATAAAAAATAAAAAAATTTCACACTAAGGAAGTGGACCGTTATGCAGACCACTTCCCACAACCAGCTAATTTCTGTCCAACCTTGTTGCATCCCTACAGGGGCTGAGGACGTATCCTTGAACAGGAGCCAAACAGCAGTGTGTGTTTTATATTTAAAGGAGCCTGGAGAAAAGCTCTCAGGCTGCTGTGGGGGAAAACTCGAGTGTAGCCTGAGATTTTGATATAAATACCTGACCCTTTGCTTCTCACCACTTTCTAATTATATTAGGATTAATTGGCTGGGACCATGAGGGACCGGGGCTGTGGGTATTACTGTGTTAATGCGGAGCGCTTTGTCTGGGAGTCCCTGCGCTGGTGGGCGACGACCTAATAATGAGACTGGCTGAAAGGTGCGACAAATATAGTGGGGAGTAAACAGCATGCTGTGGCAAACGGCATCAAGAGCCTTTGATAGGGCCACTTTAACCGAGGGCATTGGATTAAAGAGCTGCTTTACCCACTTATCCATGTGTGACGCTGATACTGAAGTAGCCTCCCGCTGGCACACTCTCAACCGCTATCGACTTTCCAAAGTCCAGCCCATTTTGCCTAAGGCACCTCTGTCTATGCCGACAGGCCCACAGAGACCGGCTGTCCATCAGAAATTACAACCGCCTCTATTGCCCGGAATTAACTTGCCGTTTAAGTACAAACTTAAGGAGTTTTATAGAAATCACTGTTTAAACCACTGTGTAAACACACTTTCTTACTTAATTCCAGGACTTTACAGCTGTGTAAGGGGCATCAGTTATCTGGGCTTGTCTTGCTACCTCTGTCTGCCTATAACTCTCCCTCAGGTCCAACTCTATCCACACTAATACATAAACCAAGCTGTCCCTCAAATACAACCTTTAAAAAACACATCGTCAGCTTGAAGGCAGCTCAGGACTGTTTGAATAGTAGTTAAAAGTAGTGGCTAGAAAGAAACTGAAAACTTTTTTGGATCCATTTATTATTCAGGATTACATACATACATAAAACAAAATTAATAATAATACACCACTGTATGATTAATTAAAATTATCATTTTTTTAAACATTAAAATTATGAAATTCTTAATAAAGAAAACTTTATTAAGAAGTTTTATAAAAATAAAATTGTACACAAAAATATTTTTAAATACACTTTTTTTAAGTCATGTGGTGCAAGCGTAAATTAGCATATAGTACCTCTGCAGACAATCAAACATAATGAATTATAAATTAATATTTTTGAAAAAAAAAAAAAAAAAAAAAAGTGAATTTTAGCATTTCTGTACTTTAAGCGTATATGCATATGTAAATGCATATTTGGCTATGTTACAAACTTGGTGTTGATCAAACTCACAAAGGCGAACTCGGAACAGGAACTTTTAATGATAAACTCAGGTAACATGTAGGTTAAACACCAGTAGACGTGAACAAGAACCAACCAAAACAGTTTTCTTTTTTGCTGCGTTTTCTCCTCTGTTTTGAGTTTTCCCCGTGGTCCCCATGACCCTTCCCGCTGTTCGTCTTCTCTGCCTGGAGCAGGGAGACCGCCCGCTGGAATCTCATACATGGGACTTCCTGGACCTTGCGTGGCAGACGCACTTCCCTGACCGCTCACTCTGTGGTTTTTACTATGCTGGCCTGAGTGAGCGGTTGAAGGCATGCATTCCAGCGGGCGGTCCAAAGGAAGATTTCGCCGCATTCGTGGAGTGGGTACTGGTAAATAACAACTTGCCCTTTACCATCGGCCCCGCTGAGGAGGACAGCATTACCAGTCCCACTCCACCACCGCCAGAGACCAGCCATCCACCACCCACCGCGACTGGCACGAGGGAGTTGCCTGTGTCCGTCGCAGACCGTGGAGACCGGCCTGCCATGATCGACGAGCCCGAACCCAGGCAGCTGGGACAAATTAACTCATAATGACGGTGACCATGGGAACACATGAGTGGTGGGAAAACTGAACAAAGAAACGTGACAGGAAAAAACACAACTGAAACAGACTAGACATGTAACAGGCTAATTAAGAGATTCTGATTTTAAGAAGTAATTTTTACCTTGAATAATACATTTACAAATGTAAAAAATATATAATAATAATAATCAAAATATTTACAGTCAAAGAAAGGAAAATATGTTAATACATTTTATTTGATGGTTACACCAAATGACCTTATTAGAATCATTGCATTTAAAGTTAAAGTTGAATTATTTTTGTCACTTCACAAAATTAAGGATGAACCACTGGAGTCACATGGACTATTTTAACGATGTCTTTACTACCTATGAAGGGGTTAGAGAGCTCTCAGATTTCATCAAAAATATCTTCTGAAGATCTTACTGGGTTTGGAACAACCCGATGAGAGTGAGTAATTAATGACAGAATTTACATTTTTGGGTGAACTATACCTTTAAAGACGGGACACACCAGAGCCGATCCTGACCTCCCTGGGGCCCTAAGCAAAATTCTACTAAGGGTCCCCCCTACCTGACCCGTGAGCTATGTAAACCATTTGCCATTGCCACACAGTCACACCTGACACCTCAGTGCTCCCAATACAATCCTCCCTCCTTTAAACAAAACAGTCAAAGAAGTCTTTCGGTCAAAGAATATGTACAACATCACAGAACAGAATGAGGTTCAAACAAACAATATTTGAATAGCTGTATTTACTATAGAATCTTAAGATAACAAGCAAATATTATTAAGTGATTATTAATGTAAACATAAATAAGAAAACAACAAAATGTAACCCTGAGCTTTGGCGTTTGGGATTAACTTTGTTTCCCTCTACAGCCTGGGAATTTTCAGCATCAGTATGGTATCATATAGTCTGTGCTAGTACTGGCTGATGATCCACCATCTCGTCTACTGACAAACTTAAGCATAGCACCTGCAAATTATAGATAACTCATTTTATAAGCTGCATCAGACCCATTCAAACTGGCTCCCCCAGATTTCCTTTTATGCATTTTCAAATATAAAATACTATTTATACTATGGCATGGCTCTTGTAATATTTAACTAGTGAACTAGTGATTCAGATATCAAGAATCTCTGTGAGTGATGACATCATTGTTGATATCAAGAATTCACTTGTGTACAAGTGAACACGTAATCCCTGATATCAAAAATAGACAGTTACTAGTAAAAATTCCATCACTAATATCAAGAATTCACATTGTAAATAGTGAACATTTAATTCTTGATATCAAAAATGCATAAACTGTGAATGAATAAAAGCTAAAATGGCTTGCCATAGCATGCTGCTGTGTTTTATATTATGCATGTTAAAGCAATATTTGATTTATGGTTATTATTTATGAGGGATGTGCGTCCATATTGACCAGTATGTCCAGCTAATCAACATCAACATTTTAAATTCAATATAGCCTATGAATCAATAGTCAATCAATGTCAAATTGTCAATACATTGCTTTCCATTTTGCATAATTTGTGCAGTAGCTTAGAGTTGTAACTAAACATTGACTTAGACTAGATAAGCATTGTCTTGTTTTAAAAGTATGTAGCCTATGTGCACTTATGATGAGGAGGAGGACCATCACGCCCATATATTGTTCAGTCTGTCTGGTCTCCACAAAGATATTTCTGCTGGAAAATGCATTTCATTTCGTGCACGTGCATATGAACGCATGTTCACGCGCGACACGGTTAACTTTCCGAGCTGCAGTAAACAAACACCATTGTCGTTTATCAAAAACATAATAAATAATTTTATTTCTCAGGCACAAAGTCACAGAACACAGCCCTGAAAGCAGCTGGCATTGGCAAGCTAGACAGACCAAGAGATGCATAGCCTGCCTGTCCAGGTTAGCAAGACAGAACAGAAGAGAGATGCAGAAGAATAACTTTACTGTTATTTGCTGACATTAAACTTGGAGAGGAGAGAACACAAGTTTTACCTGATTGCTGTTCCCATTTCACTCTCATGGTGACCAGAAGGATAGTTCCACTTCATTTTATCATCGATGTTGTAAACATTGATTGACGCGCTTTGACACGAGGGAGAGGCAGGGCCTTGAGTAATTTTCGGGGGCCTACGCAGCTTGCGTAGTGAGCGTATAGGGCTGTTCGGCTCTGGGATACACCAAGCCCAAGGTCAGCCGCCAGACAATGTCGGGCCATTTTGAGTGTTGGTCGACTTAAGTTTTTTTCAGTGTGTTCCAATGTTTTTCAGGGTTTTTTGGGCTGATTCAGCATGTTGAATCAGCGTCCGGCTGTTGGTGAGAGAGAGAACTCTGATTGGCCGTTCAGTTTAGCGAATGAGTCAGTGCATGAGAATAAAAGTGAAAGTGATAAAAGTAAGCAAAGAAGTCAAGACGGTACAGACAAAACGCTGTTATAATTTTACATCATTTTACCTGTGCATACAAATATTTTCATAGTAACATGAGCTGAGTGGAATGAAACAAGTGATCAGCGTGATTGATATTCAAAATGGTAAGCACTTACGAGTGGATTAAGCGCATTAAGAATTAAGAATGGAAGTGCATTAAGAATGGGTCAGAAGCCAGAGCCTGTTGTCGGCCAGGCGAACTGGAGTCTCGAACCAGCCACATATTTCAACACACCCCTAATCCTAACCCCTCCCCCTCAACTAAT
Source organism: Paracanthobrama guichenoti (assembly GCA_018749465.1). Classification (NCBI taxonomy): domain Eukaryota; kingdom Metazoa; phylum Chordata; class Actinopteri; order Cypriniformes; family Gobionidae; genus Paracanthobrama; species Paracanthobrama guichenoti. The sequence continues at coordinate 32,884,491 of CM031960.1, forward strand.
CCTAAACCTACATATATACATAATTATATATATAATTTAAATATTTACAGTCAAACATAAGGGAAATATGTTAATACTTTTTACTTGATGGTTATTACATTGTCCACTGAGAATGGACAAAGCCTGGGAACCATGGTGGTGGAAAACGCTATAAGAGTGGGCAGCAAGGGAGAAGTAAGATCTAGATGGGCAGATAAGGAAACTAGAGACACTGCTCTAACTATGATAATTATTACCCTGTAGACCTTGCTGTGTTAACCACTCTCTCATGGACACTGCAGGCAGCAGTGGATATTAGCCTCCCTACAGCCTGGGCACTCAATCAGAGAGAGCTTAATTCAGTAGAGAGAACTGAACAACTCTACCAACCTAATACACTAACCATAAGGGTAGGGCTGCTGGCCTGGGTATTTACATAGCACACAGTATTCAGCTATGCTGATGCTACCCTTTATTTCTAAATATTATGTTTTTGTAAGAAGGCGTCATGACAGAAAAATTCACAGGATATTTATTTAGATGTTTATAAATATGCCAGTATTAAAGGGGTGGTTGATTGCCCCTGTTTACAAGATTTAAAATAAGTCTGATGTCCCCAGAGTGTGTATGTGAAGTTTTAGCTCAAAATACTCCACAGATCTTTTTTTAAAGCATGTTAAAATTGTCACTTTTTGAAGGTGAGCAAAAATGTGCAGTTTTTGTGTGTCCCTTTAAATGCAAATGAGCTGCTGCTCACAGGGCGGAGTTTCAAGAGCTTGTGTTAGCAGCTCTGATCACCTCATGCAAACAGGCAATGAAACTGTTCAGCCTTTTGTGTTCAAACTGGAGTCGAACAATGATGGAGAGACTCAAGAAGAACTGACAACATGTAGAATGCAACAAGCTGTTCCTGAATGTTTAGATGATGAATTTATGTAGCTGATGTGGAGTTAACTATCTTCAAGTCATTGATTAGCATATTCTGTCACGATAATCTCACCCCCTTTGTTGTGTGTTTTGGGGGATTTATGTAAATTTAAAAAAATTGTGCTAAAAAGTGCTAAAAATGTCCCCATACAGATAACCCCACCCCATAGTCGCCTAAAGTGATGTCCATAGGGGATATTTGTTTACAAATAAACCATCATAAATATTTAATATTTGTTTAAACATTTTAAATATGAGGAAATAACAAAACAATAAAATTGGTTAAATTATTTTTAAAAAAAAAAAAAAAAAAAAAGGCAAACTACAGCTACAAGTTTTATTTTACTATGCATAAAAAAAAAAAGCAAAGCAAATAGCTCACAGGAAAAAGCATACCTTTTGACGACAACATAATCAGTTAATAATATTTTGTTGGTTCTTATGTCCGCACATTTTGGCATGTTTCGTTGTGTTATCACAAATGTAATGTATTTGTAACGGTTATGTTTGGTTCTGTGGACTCTTATCTTGATATTCTGTTCTTATTATAATTTGATATTCTGTTCAAAATATCAAATTCTGTTGATATTTTGATATTCTGTTCTGTTTCTCCTAGTTCCCGTTTCCCTGCTCTGTTTAGTTTCGCTTTTCGAGGGCTGAATCCGAAATTGCCCCCTAAACCCTAATTCACTATTCCCTACGTTAGTCCACTAATAGTTCACTTGAAGGAGTGAATGAAAATGAATGTGTGAATTCAGACAGCTGTTGAGTGTACATCGGCTGTACACTCGCTATTGTGGTACATTGTGGGATTGAATGAGTGCACAAAATAAAATGGTTTCGGACACCACTACAAATGGCTGTCCCCTCAAGTGAACTATTTAAGGGTATGAGGACGATTTCGAGTTCAGCCTTGGTTTCTGATTATGTCTCTGTTTGTTTCTATGGTTACTTAAAATTATCACCTGTATCTCATTTAGTTCCCAGTTCAGTCTAATCGCCTGCATTTATTATTAAAGATTATTTAAAAAAAAGGTATTTTACCCAGTTTTGATTCCATGGCCACACTGGAATGTATATCAAGCCTGGCTATTAAATCTAATGTTTTAGGATTTCAAGTGCAAACTTAAACTCTAGCTGTTGCATGCCAGAGACTTTTTTTTTTTTTTTTTTTTTTTTTTTTTGAGGTGTCAGTACAAATCATTTTATCTTTTATTGCTGTATCTGAAAGCCTAGTTTATTATTTGATTTTCCTTTCATCTTTGTTATGAGGACACTATTGGACTGCGGATGGCGGCACCAAGAGCCGCATAAAGGTTTATGAAAGCTTTTTGATTTGATAGCTCTGAGCTTCTGTTTATGCCTTGATTGGGCTTTGTATTAAAATGTTGTCAAGAACCCAAGTCGCGGATGGCTGGTGCCAAGAAGAAATCATCACGAACCGTGAATCTGTGCTGTAATTATCATGACAATCAGCAAATAAGAGGGCCTTAAAAAGCGGGAGATATTGGAGTGTCTTTTACTATATGACCTCATTAAAATAGCACTTTTGATGAATACTCTGAATGCACAAAGTGCTAATAATTAACAGCTTTGGTGTAGAGAAAAGCCCCATTATAAGTCTGAACATGATTTAGCACTGTGGGAACATTATCACTTCATCACTCAATATGAAATGCTTTAGGGATAGACTGTACTGTACACACTGATGAGAACAATGGGAAGATGAAGGGAAGGTGATGACCAAACAAACCGTTCCGAGTCTGTAAATATCACAAGGAAGTTTTGTTGAGACAGGCAAAAAAAAAAAAAAAAAGAAAAAAAAAAGCGATATGTCATATTTGAAATTAAATTTT